>JAKXYG010000281.1:185000-249836 GCA_025895645.1 Cardicola forsteri
ATAATGTTGTGTTTTCTAACATTTTTCAAAGTGTTATAATGACAGCATTTTTGACTACGTATTGCCTCATAGAGTATCTTAGGCCAGGACAGTAGCACAGCAGGAATGAACTGCTTTGATGGTATAATAAGCACATTAAACGATAAAAATTTCATATGCAACTATGTAAGAATGCTAATAATCACGAGGATTTGAGTGATGCCTACAAAGTCTCAATTTCCTCCCCCACGTAATGCATCTTGGACTAAATGTCCACAGGTATCTAGACTAATAACAACAGGGACCGATTGCACAGTGGTATAATTAGGTGCAAGCATATACTCAGGATACTCAGAGGGTATCTTAAATTATATGTAGACCATATGCATGCTCTTGGGCTAAAGGAGATGTCTTTGACAAAACATCAAGCGGCCGCCTCGATCTTTGCGAACAGTGGCACCGTCACAAAAATTGCCGTTTATTAGCAAATAAACTTTGTTATTGTTTTACGTTTGTCACAATTATCAGATTCAGTTGTTTAGTATGCCGTATTAGTATAGAAAATAATAAACAGGTGACCACATTACCAACCAAAATAAATGAATGAATAAATATGTAAACATGTAGCTGGAGAAGTACACTCATATAGAAACTTAAGCGGCTGCGTCTATTTTTGTAAACATATCACACTTAAAAGAAAGTTTTTTTGTATAACAAAAACTGTTATTTTTTATGCTGGTTGAAAATACCAATTTTTTACATAAACTAAGAGTGAAATCTAGTTATTTAAGGTGTTTCACAACTTTCAAAAGAATGTAATTTTTATTACACATTTTATTTAATAAACGTAGTCAATTACAACCAACATTTTAATGCATTATATTAATGCATCTCCTTTATATGATTAAGGTAACATGTCAAATGTAAGAAAATGAAAGTGTTGTTTACATAATGCTTTAGTGTTGATTAACATAATATTATATTTATTTCTATATTTTTAAAGCAGCATTTATTAATAAGGAAAAACTGAAAAAATGGTACTACTCTTTGATTATCTGTAAGACCGCTTATAGAGGACCGAACATGATCTAAATTAGTCAATCGAAGGCCTGGATAAAGGAAGAGGATTAGCAATTTGACTTCTGTAAAATCCGTTTATTGCTATAGAAACAATAAGAGGACGTCATTTCGGTAAATAACGACAAAGAAATGATAACACGTAACCAGATGACATGGTACGCAGAGAGCAAATAACTGAAATCTGTAACATCTTGCGTATAATTTATTGCTTTTTGAAAATTGTTTAACGCAGTCACATTGCAAACTATAAAATTATAGATATAATTTGCTTAACTCTACTACATAACATAACTTTAATTGTTTAATTGAAAAACACAAACAAACGGCGGTTTGCAAGAAACAACTTGTACCAAACTGTATACCGCGGTAACCTAGTGGTACAGCGCTCGAATTCGGACTCCGGTGGACATGGGTTTGAATCCCACCACCGGCACTAAAATGCGGGCCCATATTCGGTTTCGCTAAAATGTCCACTGCTGAAAGATGTTTCTTGTAAAACATTCAAGGTAGCAAACATAAAATAATAAAATAATAAAATCATGTGGCGCTAAATGAAACAATACCATTGATCTATATGTTGCAACAAATATTGACTACAATTTGCGTCTTGTTTTATTTATGTATCGATAATTTTAACAAAAATATTAAGAATAAGACGTTTGCATATCTTTCAAATATGATAGTTGGTGTTCCTTCGTTGCCTGCACAATGCCTATATCATGGGGTTATCTAACGGTATAGCGCTCAACTCAAACCCGGGTTTGACCTCCACCGCCGGCACTACATCCGGACTCACGTTTCGATTTGTTCAAACTGTTGAAAGGTGTTTTTGTAAAACATTTAAAGTGGCTAAAAATTGCATTGCTTTACGTGATTTAATTTTTGTTGTTAGTTTGATTTTAACCCAATTAAAACTTTCGTTTGAGGAATTTATGAAACCTTTTTATAGTCATATTACTAAAACGTTTTTTTAAAAGTTTTTTTGTTTTTTGAAATTGGTGCTTCTTTTGGTTTCTGACTTTGTTTACTTAAATCAACGGTGTTAATAATTTTGTTTCTCATTATTTTATGTTAAAATGTACTACTTCCACTGAACTATTTCAACTGACTATAATAGTAATAATACTGTTACAAATAATACTCCTAACAATAAATAATAAATAATAATAAAGTATACACTATTTATTTTTAATTAATTGTTACTTTTATTGCATTCAACTAATCGCCAATTCCATAAACATTTTCGTTCTACTTTTTCGCACGATTTCTGGTTGATTGTATCCAATACATTTTCATTTGACATATGCGTAAAACACTGCTCTAAATGACTGTACATTGCAGTAATGTTTCCAATTGACTCTAAAGTAAGTGTGCTGGATGTATTTTTTTTGTGAATAGTGTTCAAATAGCGCTGACGAGAGTCAAAAGCAGATTTCAGGTTGTAATGCATGCCGTTAATCTTCAAGCTAAAATATATTGTACATTTAACATTCATAAAATGCTCATTATTTTAAAGATTTGCTAATTGTAATAATTGCTTTGGCAGATAGGTGCAAGTGTATACCCAATGTATCTAAATGTTATCTTAAGTTATACATATACCTGTAGAGAAAAATAATTCTGACAAAAAATCGGGTGGCTTCGTCAATCTTTACAAACAGTGGTGCTTTTGCAAGGATGCTGTTTATCGATCAAAAGCTTTGGTATTTTTATCTATTTATTATGCGTGTTAAGCCATAAGAGTCGATTGCTTAATGTGCCGTACAAATAAAGAAATAGCTACCTACGTTACCCACAATAAATAAATTTAAAATTATTATTACTATTAGTATTTTTTAGCCAGGGTACAAGTATATTTGGGATAACAAAAATTTCTAAAAATGATGTTTTCCTTAAAATATTCAAGCAGTAAAATTTTTATTATTATTATAAATCGCTCAAACTACAAAGCATAATATTAAAATAAGAAAATAGTCATAGAAGTGAATTAAAAAAAAGAAAAGTTATAAAGCAAACAATAATCCCTATAAATTAAGCACTAAAAATTGATAATAAATGAATAAACATATATCAGTTAAAATAAATTATATTTTTATTATTATATTTATTTTTTAAAACAATTTATTTTTACTGTTTTAAATGTTTTACGAAAAACATTTTTAGCAGTAGATAGTTCAGCAAAACCGAACGTGGGCCCATACTTGGTGCCAGTGGTGGGAATCGAACCAACAAAGGTCCAAATCAAGCGCTGTATCGATAGATCACCCCATGTAAAATGTCAATTTTATAAGTTGTGTGTTTTGCATTACCTTACAAATATTAATTTCTTTTATTATTATTATTATTATTATTATTAGTTAAAATTTTATCGCTTTAAAAAGCACAGAGAAACAAAATTGTTTCATGTAATTGTAAACTATATTTTCAAGTTTGAAGGTATCGATTTTTCTAACTGCCGTTATCGGAATCATGCTGCTTTCACTACCTTACTGTAGTTTAATAAAACGTTATCTTCTTGTTACTTTTTACAAAGCCTTCTTTTTTCTCAACTAGACTTGGAATCTGCAACGGTGAAGGTATGTATATTTACAAAAAAATAAATATAGTTTTCAATAAATTATTTAATTGTTTAAATTCATTTAAAAGTAATTTAAAAATCAGTTTACGTGTTGCTACATAGCTACTTATAGACGGAAAAATTTTGAATTAATGAAGCAATAATGTATTTAATTGCAAAATGTTCTTTTTTGTTATTTAAATTAATTGGAAGCAATATTTTATTACAGCATATTAGTGCAATGTAAAACGTTTCATCTACTGCATTTTTTGTGGCATTGTTTTGTTTGTGAAGTTAGCAATCATCACTTACTTCCGTATTTGGTACAGATTACACTTACTTTAAAATACACCCAATAAAATTTTGCCGTACTATGTGAATTGACTGAAAACCGCCAAACTGAACTCCTGTCATTAGTACGTCTGTAAAATTCAATCCACCTACGTAAACATCAAAACCAAACATCATTGTCGAAAGCGAGTCATTATCACCTGAATATTTCAAAAAGGCATCGTACGTTTCGGAATTCAAACGCTCCAATTGGTTCTTTTCTTTGTTTGGTCCAACATAATGTATCTTGTTTCCCAACTTACATTTAACTACTGGCCATACGTTTTGATTGGACAATTTTACTACATTGTATTCAGCTTCAAGTATGACGTTGAATCCCACGAATTTGTTGATATTTGCATGAAGAACGAGACGATGCCATATGTAACGATTTTTACTGACGACAAGATAAAGATTTCCGTCAAACAACTCGGCACCCCAACTAAAATCAACAGCTGTTTGCGAGAGTTGCCAATTCTTACTCGAAACATGTTTGATTTGTGATTTTAGCTGATTTGTTATCAAAAACAATAACGAATTTTGAACATGAGTTATGTGAAAATGGACATGAAAATGTACCAACGTTTTCATTGGAGGTAATTTGAAGGTTAAATAACTTTCCTCAACACTTGATTTGACAAAGCAAATTGCATATTTGACAGTGTCAAAATTTGATTGGTTGTTGAATCTTGTGGAATATTTTGATTGGATAATCTTGAAACCATGTTGATTGGTTAAAGCTAATTGCAAAATGTTCATGGTTAGTGAGTCTAGTTGTAATGTAGCCTGTATATATATGTATATATATATATATATAATATGATTTGCTCCATCAAACAAAAACAAAACAATACAAAGTAAAAAATAGACAAATTAATCAATTTATGTAATTATTAAGTGACATAAGGGTTTTATTAATGAGTTTGTTTCGTCAGGATTCTTGAATCAATATACATCAACTGCTGACATGCATTTTCGCAATCGTTAGTAAACGCAAATCATCCATTTTATCAAGAATAAATTTTGCATTGAAAGATATTATTATTTTCTGGTAAAGTTGATTTTAATGCCATTGAGATCAGCTGTGATAATTATACATTATTTTACGTTTAAAATGTTTTAGATACATTGTCAAAAAAGTATTTAATATAAAATTAAAATTAGTTCTACAATTAAATTTTAATGATAGTTATTTATTGAGCAAAAAAGGAAAGTATATATATATATATATATATATATATATAGCCATGGTAAATTAGTGTAGCGCAGGAATTCCAAGGCCTGCATTATATGTGAAAACAAACATTTTCAAATTTTTATAATTTTAAGATAAATTTATAGCCTTAAAATATTTTAAATTATTTTCAACTTTACTGTATATGATTCCAAAAATGTTACCGTAAAAGCAACAAAAAGAAAACATTTCATAAAATTGTGACAAAAATAAAAACATGAATAAAAGATCAATTCTTAATATACCGGTTCAGCGCTTGACTCGAACCTGAGTGGGCGTTGGTTTGAATCCAACCACCGACACCATATGCAAGTCCATGTTCGGCTTTATTGAAATGTCTACTGCTAAAAGATTCGTTTTTTGTAAAACATTTAAAATAGCAAAAATAAAATTAAATACAAACAAATCTTCTGTACCAAAAATCTTGTTGACTCATGCTTTTCCAAGCAAAAGGGTTTTAAATAATCATTTAAACTACTAATTGTTAATAAGTACTACAGTAGTCAACGTATTTCATTCCAGTAAATTTTTTTTAAATATTTTTGTTTGTAAAATAAATTAATGTATATTTTTAAAATAACAAATTATTTTTACACATTATAAAGATTTGATTAATACGGTACATTTTTCTATAATTATATAACCTTGATACATACGCTGGTAATGCGATGCCTAAATTTTAACTTTTTCTAGTTAAAATTTATTAAATATAAGAATGTGTAATTTATTTACAAAAATAATTATTAAAAAATGTATTTTAATTTTATATTCCTTTTATTTTAAATATAATAATTTTTATAATAAAATAACTGCTCATACATATATTTACAAATATGCACTGTATTTTTAAATAGTCAATAAATAATTTATTTTAAAAGTATTTTAATATAAAGAATTTTTAAGCAAATTATTTTTCAAAAAATTATTAAATTATTTTTAATAATTTAAGCACAAGGTCGTTTTTTACTTTCCGTTTCAAAATTTGGAATTTTGATAAAAAGGCTTCTTAGTTCCGCGCACTTAATACTTACGGTTAAAACAGCTCAGCGTCGTTATTTGTCTACCCATGATTATGAATTAGATGAAAGCTTTTATAAAGGAGGCACAAAAGTTAAACCAATTGCCGAATGCATGAAAATAGATGTTTCAACTGTGTACAACATTTTGAACAATAGAACAAGCCTCAGATCACCCACAGTTGGTAGAAAACGTTCAACAACCAAACAAGATGATCAGTTTATAATTATGCAGCTTAAAAAACACAGAACAATGAATGTTAAACAAATAAAAAATCAATACTTAGAAGATTTTTCATATTCAATTGTAAGAAGGAAAATGAAATCTGAAAGCTTTATTCTTAAAACGGCTGTTAAGAAACCTTTACTAATTCGTGCCCATAGATTACAACGAATGGAGTTTGCTAAAAAGTACAAACATTATCCATCGTCATCTTGGAGATCAATATACTTCACAGATGAGTGTGCTATATCCTATGAGTCATGGACTAAACATTCAAAGGTTATTTATAGTCCTAATTTCCCACTCAACTACACTTGCACCGCTATAAAAGTTGCACATCCTTCATGTGTCAAAGGATATTTTGCAATTAAGTACAATCAGTCTCCAAAATAGATGCGTATTAGTGGCAAGTTAAACAGCGCTGAATTTGTACAGATATTTATAGATTTGTTTTATAATGAGCTGTCTAGAAATGCTACAGGACAATTAACATTTATTTAAGATAATGCTTCTGTGCATACTTCAAAAGGGTTAATGTGTATTTTAACATAACTTACAATTTACTATACGTTTTCCTTATTTAGACTACAAAACCTTTGAAAAGCAGAAAGCTTACTTTTATTCAACTTTCTTTATACAGTCCAAACCTCAATGTAATTGAAAACGTTTTTAGTATTTTAAACCGTGATGTGAACCGCATGGAAACTGACGTATCAGTAGAAACAAAAATTAATCATCTTGTAAAAAATTGCATTTTGAAAGATTATATTGGTAGGTTGATAGATTCCTACCCCAAGCGGCTGGCAGAGGTTGAACAAAAGCGTGGATATCACTTAAATTACTGACATTATTAAGTTTGTTACCTTTATTTTGTATATTTATGTACTTTAGTGGATAAAACTATTTTTAAAAACCAATTATCTGTGTTTGTTTTTAAGTTTTCATATTGATGGTATTGTGCTTTATTGCTGGAACGAATATTATTGTGTATTATTTTAAGAATTTTTGCGAATAATATTAAATGTATATATATTAGTAAAGTATTATCTAAGGTACTTATGAACAAGCGTTAGATATGTCTAAGATAAGTAACAAGGGCTACATATATTTCAATATCATAGTAGGTCAACATTGGATTCACTTATGTCACTATCTGTATTTACAAAAAATAATTAATTTTACTTACTCTAGCCAAGTAACCTTGAAAATTTGGATTTGAATGTATTAGTAGGTTTTCATAAAAACTTTGTTTGCTAATATTGGGCAAATATGCTTGAATAGAACTACCCAGGTTAATAACTTGTGTACGAAATACGTGAGACGAGGCGGTCCACAGGGAACGTTCAAAAATCAGTTCGTAATCGGCATAAATTTGGAACTAATGGAAAAAGTGAACAAAAGTTTAACACGTTTTTAACCTGCTTTAAACATAAACTAAATATTATTATTTTGTTTAATTATCTTTCAAACATTAATTAATTAATAAAATGATAATACAGTTTAGATAATTAACAACTCTTTATGTATGGAATATTTGTAAGTTTTAGTGGGCAAAGAACTACTAGAAAATTAAATAAAACGGTTAAGTAAGATTAGAACTAATTATTAAACATTTGAACAATTGTGGTTATCGTAAAAATTAAATTCTAAAATTAATTCATTATTTTTACACAATTCATTTCTGTTTGTTAAAACAAAAACTTAGATACATCGATGAGCACTCTATCACTGCTTTGTTCAATAATTTACTACGAAAGGCAGGAGATTACACATAAATATGAGTATTTTTCACAAAATCATAAGCATTACCATCCTACAACAAAAAATATGTCACAAACTTTATTTCAAATTCAAAAAATGTTTTGTACAAACCGAATCACTGGTTCGTTCCCATACAATTACATGCCACTGATTGTCATCTAACCGAGCAGTGTTCAATCGTCCCGGACGTATCAATTGATCGACATAAAATAGTTGGGATTTGAATGTGTCTATTTTTATCAATGCTTTGCTTGAGTAGTCGTCAAACATAAAATAGACAAAAATATGCAGCCATCCGTTGATGATATTGAGACAAATAAGTTGGGTATCGCTACCTAAAAAAAACAAAAATCGATAATGCAAAAAAGCATTTTTATTGGCGAAACTACTCATAAGCAGTATTGTTGAAAAAGTTTATTAATAGCTCAAAAACATTATACAATTTTTAGAGCATTTATACATTGTATTGTACTTTTTATATTATAGTTAATAATAATTTAATTCTATTGTTTAATGAAGCAGTTTATTATAACTACTAGCATAAATTGATAAATAACATATTGATATACAAAAACAGACAATACATTGTAATTTAAGCAGTAAAACGAACATACTAATCTACAAATAAAATTTATTCCACATTTTAATTTTATTGAGGTAAACAAATAAACGTTTGTATGTAGACTCTGAGTGTGTATGGCTTTAATCCCCACTATTTGCACTTTCTGATTATAATTATTTATTAAATAAATAATACACACATCGAATGATAATTTGATCAGATGATAAGATAAAGGAGATGGACAATAAGAAAAGAAGGCAAAAGTGTAAAAAAATTATTTAGCGAAAAATCGATTGAAGAAACTTCTTTTAATAAAAACTTGATCTAAAACAGAATAATAAATTATTGTTAATAAATGTAAAATTACAAAATTTATATTTAATCTTTTCTAATTATAACGTAACATAACAGTTAGTAATATGGTAAAAGCTCCTTATGATCTGACATAAAATTAAATGGACTGGGTGTTATAAAGTTAATATTTTATCTGCATTTCATACCCTTATTTACGAATTCTTACTTGCACTAAACAAACTTGAATTTGATTGGTCGGTTTGAAACAAAATTTCAAATCGCTCTTCTGTGCTTGTGATTGGTCTATTTGTGAGTTGATTGATGATAAACATGGAGCCATTGAAGCGGACTAAACTTGATTGAGAGGGGTAATCTAAAAGTTGGTTTTTACAAAAAATAGTGCTGTTTTGTAATTATCGAGTTAATTTATAATCCAACCGCATTACTGCAATTCTATTTATCGCAAATGACAAAACAAGTAAAAAAACTACATAAAAATATTATTTTTTAAATTATATATTTTTAAAATAAATATTTAAATAAGTGTGGATTTTTAAAAGTAAAATAAATGTACAACTATTGCGATTTCGTGTAGACTATCAACTAGTAAACAAAATAATAGTTTTATTATTCCAATAATCAAAGTTTAATGATTGTTTAATGTAGTATAAACATTTGAAAAAATTTAAAATATTTCATTTGTATAATTAGAAAAAGAAGAAAATCAATTTATTTGAAATCGGTAACAGCATTTATAAAAGTTTTTCTAACATTATAAAATAAAATAACAGTATTGAAACTTTTTGTCACGTATAAAAATTGTTTAACACGTTATGGAATGCAAGGTTTATTTATAACAGCGGGTTGTGTAGTGTATAAATAAATATTGAACCGTGTATTTTAGGATTATTTCTAACGCAAATGTTGTTAAGTGATATGTTTCTTGTATAAAAAATGTTTTAAATTTATTTTTCTTTAAAATATATAATAAAATTAAGCGTAAAAATGTGTAAAAAGATAATGTAATTAGTAATCATATAGGTAGCACTAAAATTGTTAAAATTGTTGATATATTATTTAATATCAAATTACAACTTGATGCTTTAGAGCATGATACTTAATAAAAACAATGCTCTGGTATATGTATTTAAAAAGACAACATAATTTTAATAATAATTTTAAAATAAATATATTTTGTATTTGTAGAAAACACAAATTGTTTAATAGCAAAAAGGTGAAATTTGTTCAAATGCTCTAGACAATACAAGCCTTGATATAATTGTAATTTTTTTTAAATTACTTAAAAATAAAATCTTTTTATTAAGAAAAATGATTATGTAATTCAAAATTAATTTCTACAATATTAGGTTAAAAAAGTGAGGAACAATTATTTTTTTAACACTTTAATGAAATTATGGAGAGCAATAAATATTATTTAAAAATTTTAAAATGTATAGTTTTTAATATATATATATATATATATTAATTTTCTGATTTTATTATGACTCGGTGCATAAATAATTTCTCCTTAGGCATCAAATGTCACAATGACAGATTAACAAATTGGGACTTAGTAGATAATATTGGTCTACCCAGTGAAACTCTAGAAATGATGCAAACTATGACAACACGTCTTAGTGATATTAGTTCTTCGTTGGTTTATGGATTAACTGTTCTAAAACGAAAGTGTTGTGCACAATGTCAAACAATTATTTGCTTATCAAAATTAATAAACAAAATATTGATACTGCTGATTCTTTAACATATCTAGAAAGCATCATTGGTGAAGTAGGAAAAACCGAAATTGATATTAAGACCAGACTTGGAAAAGCAATGTCGTGTTGTACGCATCAATACGCATTCTTGCAGCGCTATTGCCTAGTTTGGATTAGAAATGATTCAATCTAGCCAGTCCCAAGCCTGGATAAAGGAGAAGGGTTTGAGCGCAAGGTTGGCAACCTGGCCTCTGTAAAAATTTATACTGCTGCGGAAACAATGAAAGATGACGTCATTCCGGGAAACAACAACATTTCTGGATGGCAAAGTTACCAGATGACAAGGTTGAGTAAAAGCCGAAAGAAAGCGCAATCTTCGATTTGCAGAATATTTAACGCCAACAAAACTTTGTTATTGTCGTTGTTGTTTTGCTGTAATTGTTGTCTTATTGCCCCGTGCTTATTCTTAAAGCAAAAGGGTTTTGTATAATAATATAATATTGTATAGCGAACGTAAGAAAAAATAAATTACAGTTTTAATGTTCTCTATTTGATTTTGTAATAAATTAATAAAATTATGTAAATACTATCAAATGTTTTGATTGTAACAAGAAACATTATACACAAGAAAGCAAACTGATATACGAACGGTTGTTATCAGTGATAATAGTACAAACAAGGAAGACATGTTGTTGTTCTAATGATGCTGAAATTTTAAAACAAAAATAACACAATTGCTACACAATTAATAAAAAATAGGAGAAAATGAATTTGAAACAAGAATTAAATTGATTATATGAATCAACGAAAATAGCATTAAACAAATAACAAACAAAATTACCATTATGATAAATATTAAAATGATAATAATAACAATAATCATAATAATAATAATAATAATAATAACAATAACAATGATAATAATAACCATAATAATATCAATAGAAATAATAATTATTACTGCAATAATCATAATGATACTACTACTTCTACTACTACTACTACTACTACTAATGATAATAATAATAATAATAATATCAATGCAAACATCAACAAACATGAACTATAATAAGAACTATAATAAAATTAATAACTACATTATTATTAATACTAATAGTAGTATCAATAATAGCAATAATAATAACAATAATACAAAAATAAACGTATGTGACAAGAAGATGACACGAACACAAATTTATTTACACAACTGGCCACATTACTAACATCAATTTCAATATTTTCATCCTTTCCAACTGCCTGTCACTCGTCAGAACAGCCAACCAACAATCACTTTGTTTGTCACTAAGACAGATTAATAGTTCAAAAGGTCAACAAATGTTTCACGTGGTGCAATAATTGTCTTCTTAAAACATCCAAATAGACAACCCATTTGCTAATAATACAAACGACATAAGTTGAAAATAAATCCAAAACAAGTGACTGGTATCACCATGACACCAATACGTCGTGTCCACAAGCACAGCCACATCGGTCTATTCCACTTCCATTTCAGTTGTTTTCTCCATGAAAAGGACCAAAAAAGGACGTTTTCACGTTGCACACAATTTGGTAATTGCATTTGTACCCAACTGACTTTGGCTCCTTCCTTCTTCACCAACAACCAATTTCACATGGGCTAATTGTCTGCACAAAAAAGCATCACACTTTTGGAATTTTTCCATATTTTATTCGATTTATCTATTTATTTGCTCGTATTTAGACAATTCTTGTCTATTAACACTTCGGGTGCCATCCGCTTGGCAACATGAAATAGATTCATTCTTGATATACGATGTAAACTTCGTATAATGGCGTGCCTCCCATGATAACCATTGCAACAAACATACTTTTCTACGGTGAATCTGGCACGCGATTACAATGTTTGTCCTCTGTCCGCTTTAACATCCCACGAGCAAATACACTCTGTTGCCAACCGCCATGCAATCGTCTGCAATAGCCCCTAGAAGTCTACCAATCCTTATTCAACAAATTAAGTCTCATTTTATTTCACCCACACAATTTGTCAGTGATGTTCATCGCACCCCATTTGTCTTTGTGTTTCAAACGAATGTAATCGTCAGTTCGGAAATACTTTCAATGTTGATCAACAACATTTGACGTGTGTGCTGGACGTACTACTGTTTAGATGTTACGTAATGACGGAACGACAATTGGGCAACAATGGTTCATCCCGACTGCCCTGTCGCATCTTTTTCGGTCAATTTTGTTTCACAACTCATTCTATCCAAATGATTTTATCGTGTCAGTGACTATTGACCATTCAGATTGTATCTAATCAATCAGAAATTCATCATTTGACAAATGCGTGAATACTGCTCATACATGATCGCACTTATCTGATCTATGCGACAATCAGCGCACAAATAAATTCTCATTAAATTCGAAAATTTATGACGGAATTTGTAGCCAAATGTATGTCATTGACCAACTCAATAATTGGACAGTGAATTGATAAACGGGGGAATGTGTTTTTGGGGGCTAATGTGACAACATGACAAGTAACTGATTGGTTTATGTGGACTGTCTGCCTACAGACAACTTGTGTTGTGTGAAACACAATGAAAATAGTCTTCAACTGCTCTTGATGCGGTTTATCCGTAACATTGTTTGAAATGCATTCCAGTTGCCGACATTGAAGTGGTTTCCTTCAATCGAACGCTTGCTAAATTAGTAGAGTAATTCATGGTTTAACAAAACACTTTCATTTGTGTTAAAATACAAATTGGTGTCTAATTTAAGTATTAATATATCCTTTTTGGTAAATGTGACTAACAAAAGTTCAAGTGAATAGAGCAATTGTGTTAGGTGTACAATAAATTTTCTAACAACAATTGTAAATAGTGAAAATGTCTATATTGCCGATTATTGTTTCACCCTGTTATGTGTTTTTTTTCAAAAAAATATAAGTACAATAGGGTTTTATTCAATTTGTTATGCAAAATTCAATATTTATACAGACTTATGTCTAACTGACAGTACAGCATCATCCCCGTTTGTTAATGCGTACCTGTGATTAAAATTATAATATTTTTTATTGAATAATAATTTTTGATATTCTAATAATTACACTTATTTACCAATATTTTTTTAACGCTCTTGAGTGTATATATATAAAGAGATAGAGAGTTAATATCCGTTGTTATAAGTAGTATAAAATAAACAAAATGTAATATTGATTTTTTTAAAATTTTCAGTCGGTTTAGTATTTCCTCCGTATTCTGTGCCGGTACTTTGTTTGTTGATGTACATTAGTGATACCTGTAAAGAAATGCCCAAACGCAATACAATATTAATGCCCAAAATATTAAATAGGTGCAAGTTTCTGTCTAATTATATCTCTCTATACACATTGGTCCGTTAATTCCAAACGGTAATTTACATAATACATTTGTGGGTATAGAACAATTCACTGCATTCCATGCTGATCTTGGCACAATATTTACCCTACAAACCGCTACCAATAATCTGCTAAAAATTAATAAACTGGGCAAAATAGAGAATGCAATGTTTTTTATTGTATTTTATTATTATTATTATTATTATTATTATTGTTTATTATTACACACACACCGAGTTATTTTAACACTAATATGACAATTGATGCATCAAGCAAAAAAAAATTTTAAATTAAAATTAAACAATGGAAGACATTAATAGTCTAAACATTTATGGCGGTTAGAGAAATAGTATAAAAAGCATTACATAATTAATAACATTTCTGATCATAAGAAGAAAAACACCAATAACATCTTTATTTTATTTTTATTACTTTTAATGTTTTACTAGAAACACACTTTTCATCAGTAGCCATTTTTGAAAAGTCGAACGTAAGTCCGCATTTAGTGTACATAATATCACCAAATAATAATAAACACTTTTTAAGTAACTTGTGTTTTCAAGTATAAAATATCCCTAAAAATAATTTACAAGTTTTATTTAGCCCATTAATATTGATTTAAACAAGACATCTTGTTTTCCAATAATAAATCTTTATTTTAACATTTTTAATCCGCCCTAATTTGTAACTATTCGAGTGTTAAGAAATTCAAATCTTACCGCAAAATTATTAAAATTGTTTGCTAAAATTAAGAACATTATTTATTTATATATTTCAAAATCCTTTTGCTTTGAAAAATATGGGACAGCAAGATTGTTCTATATAATTGTACATTCTATTTTTGTCTTTGAAAATCGTTCGTATCGGAAATTGGCAATTCTATTTGGATTTCTGCGCGTCATTGGAATCACACTGTTTGCATCCAGTTGTTGTATTTTAAGCAAATATTATTTTACACATGTCCCAATGCTAATCTTGCATCCAAACCCTCCTCATTTCTCAACGGAAAGTGGAATCGGTCTGGGCTAGAGCTAAGAACATTATATTGTGCGCATTTGTGCTTATCAAATAAGAGGAAAGGATAATTCGCTAGACTCAAAACTGGATTAGCACAAGATTTGAATATCAGTGAAAAGTACGGATTCTCGTTTGGTTTTGAACACTTGCAACATTCAAAATAAAATACAAGAAAAATATAAATAAATTTAAAATAAAAATTTTAGAAGACGTAAATTACAAAATTCATTTATTTCGTATGTTTACTTCGGTCGCAAGCATACATTTTAGCGTATATAAATATATATATCCAAAGTCCGGTTGAGAAAAGAGGAGGGTTGAAACGCAACTTTGTTTTTAAAGAATACGGCTAAAGAAACAATGATTGGATACAATTACATAAAACTACAGTAAATAAGAAACAACACAATTCCCATAGTAGGGTTAGCAAAATGGAAATAAAAGCACATTTTCTAATAATAAATTTTGTCGCCCTATGGTTTTTAGAACAAAAATATTTTTGACCCTAACCACCTAACCTCCGCCGTTTTTCATAAAATAAAGGTGAAATTTTACTCGTCCTGCTAATTAATTTTTTTTCTTTGCCGTTGCAGTTTTAAAATTTAGGGTTTTTTTATTTTGACAGAACGTAAACTGTAAATTAATGTAGAAGAGAAGAATTTCAAAAAAGGAAGAAATTAACGTCGTTGTATAGCAGTGTTTTCAATAAAATTTCCGGTTCGTTTTTGTTTATTTGAATTAATCATCTTAACGAGTAAATTATGCTAATTATAATGGTGATGATGATGATGATGATTTCATTTATTTTCCGAATTGTACATTTCCCCTCATTAGACCATCGTATTCAAATTAATATTTCGTTTTAATAATGAATAATAATCATTACTTGGAAAATTGATGTAATTTAGAAAAAACAAAAAACAAATTATTCCACTATTGTTTAAGTTTGGAATAAAATAGATTATTTTCGAAATTAACATACGGTGATTTGTTTTACAAATTGTATTGAATAATAGTCACAAATGTATTAAGTATAATTGCAAAATTAAGTCACTTGTTAAAAACTTTAAATATATTGCCTATTATTAACGCTTAAACGAAGCGTATAATCACAATAATAATAATAATTATTATTATTATTATTATTATTTTTCTTCAAAATACGATTTTTTATATCAAATTTAAAATTACGACCAATAATACAATTGTATAAAAATTTTGAAAATTTTTGAATACTTTGCATTTACATAATATGAAAATAATTTTATCAGTGATTTATGTTTTAAAACAAATGGAAGTGTTTTGTTAAACCATGAATTACTCTACTAATTTAGCAAGCGTTCGATTGAAGGAAACCACTTTAATGTCGGCAACTGGAATGCATTTCAAACAATGTTACGGATAAACCGCATCAAGAGCAGTTGAAGACTATTTTCATTGTGTTTCACACAACACAAGTTGTCTGTAGGCAGACAGTCCACATAAACCAATCAGTTACTTGTCATGTTGTCACATTAGCCCCAAAAACACATTCCCCCGTTCATCAATTCACTGTCCAATTATTGAGTTGGTCAATGACATACATTTGGCTACAAATTCCGTCATAAATTTTCGAATTTAATGAGAATTTATTTGTGCGCTGATTGTCGCATAGATCAGATAAGTGCGATCATGTATGAGCAGTATTCACGCATTTGTCAAATGATGAATTTCTGATTGATTAGATACAATCTGAATGGTCAATAGTCACTGACACGATAAAATCATTTGGATAGAATGAGTTGTGAAACAAAATTGACCGAAAAAGATGCGACAGGGCAGTCGGGATGAACCATTGTTGCCCAATTGTCGTTCCGTCATTACGTAACATCTAAACAGTAGTACGTCCAGCACACACGTCAAATGTTGTTGATCAACATTGAAAGTATTTCCGAACTGACGATTACATTCGTTTGAAACACAAAGACAAATGGGGTGCGATGAACATCACTGACAAATTGTGTGGGTGAAATAAAATGAGACTTAATTTGTTGAATAAGGATTGGTAGACTTCTAGGGGCTATTGCAGACGATTGCATGGCGGTTGGCAACAGAGTGTATTTGCTCGTGGGATGTTAAAGCGGACAGAGGACAAACATTGTAATCGCGTGCCAGATTCACCGTAGAAAAGTATGTTTGTTGCAATGGTTATCATGGGAGGCACGCCATTATACGAAGTTTACATCGTATATCAAGAATGAATCTATTTCATGTTGCCAAGCGGATGGCACCCGAAGTGTTAATAGACAAGAATTGTCTAAATACGAGCAAATAAATAGATAAATCGAATAAAATATGGAAAAATTCCAAAAGTGTGATGCTTTTTTGTGCAGACAATTAGCCCATGTGAAATTGGTTGTTGGTGAAGAAGGAAGGAGCCAAAGTCAGTTGGGTACAAATGCAATTACCAAATTGTGTGCAACGTGAAAACGTCCTTTTTTGGTCCTTTTCATGGAGAAAACAACTGAAATGGAAGTGGAATAGACCGATGTGGCTGTGCTTGTGGACACGACGTATTGGTGTCATGGTGATACCAGTCACTTGTTTTGGATTTATTTTCAACTTATGTCGTTTGTATTATTAGCAAATGGGTTGTCTATTTGGATGTTTTAAGAAGACAATTATTGCACCACGTGAAACATTTGTTGACCTTTTGAACTATTAATCTGTCTTAGTGACAAACAAAGTGATTGTTGGTTGGCTGTTCTGACGAGTGACAGGCAGTTGGAAAGGATGAAAATATTGAAATTGATGTTAGTAATGTGGCCAGTTGTGTAAATAAATTTGTGTTCGTGATCATCTTCTTGTCACATACGTTTATTTTTGTATTATTGTTATTCATAAAAATAATTTAGAGCTGACGTTTTGTAATTTATATAATTTTAGAAAAATGTTTATGTTTGATGTTGTGGAATTTGCTAAGTCGTAAATTTTAGTTGTACATTGTTTTATGTAGTTTTTAACTGATTTAAGAAAATCCATTCTCTTTATTGTTTAGGATAATTAAAAAGTGTCTTCAATCATATGGAAGTTTGGGATGCCTCTAGGCAATTTTATTTTTGTGATGTTGGTATCTAGTTAATGAATTTGCTAGTTGTGTGTGATTTAGTGATTAAATTAGTTTTACATTTATAATTAATAGTGTGTGCTACGTTTTTAAATATAATATACATTTTAGTAATTTGATTCCATTAACTAAAAAATGTTTTAATGAATTTTGTTGTAAGTTCAAACTTACATAAAGATAAAGTATGAAAGCTATTTTCTGTAATGGAAAATGTATTCTGTTATTTACAAATTTTTATCTGAACATTCCAAAATTATGTGTCATGCAAATTTAGGTACATATCATGAAAATATTACAAAATACAAAGTTGCTTATTTTTTTGTCTACACTGTTATTATACTATCATTTGTTTGCAATAACAAAAATAGATATCCATACTAACAACAATTTCAACAGAATATTTAACAAAACGTTTTAAAGATAAAAAATGTTCAATTAATACTCCAATGTACGTTTCAAAATTCGTAATGTATTTTTGTTATAACTGCATGTTTGACCTACTTAGACAGCAAAAACTTTAATAATGATAAGAAGAAGAAGACGAACTTTTGCAAAATTTATTGTGTATATGCAAGATTGTTTTGAGCTTTTTGGAATAGTAGGGTGTAACATAACAGAATGACTTATAATTAATTGTTTACGTTATAAAGATTGCATTTCACAGGATTATATCGATAAGCTTATACACATTATAAATTTCGATTTTATATATCTATGAATTTTAATTAATAAAATTAATAATTTTTAACAAATTATTTGTGTTTCTTTTTAAGTTTTAATAAATGTTGGTATTTTGTTTTATTACTAGATTAAAAGTTGTATATTATGGTTAGACATTACTTTTGTTTTCAATGTAAAAATAATAATAATAATAATTATTATTATTGTTATTATTATTATTATTATTATTATTATTATTATTATTGTGCTAAGAGCTACTTTTACTGAAGTATCTAAGCCAATAACCACAGTTATTATTATTACTATTACTAGTAAAGGATTATCTAACTTATTAATGAAAGTAAAATAGCTATCACATAAATAACAAGTACGTATACCTTAAAATATTATAATGCGTTCATTTTTGATTCAATTTTATGAATTACTGTGAGTTACCTTTTAGTAATATATATATATATATATATATATATATATATATATATATATACATACATTTATGTATATTAAACCATTGTTCTAAATCAATTTCGAATGTTTTTACAGTCGTCAAAGCTTATATAATATATTAAAAATGCTAAAATTTTAGTACTACCCAAACATGTTTTTATAGATTTTCGTGTTTAATTTAAAAATATTAAAAATAGATTAAAAATATTTTCGATTGTATAAGTATACATATAATAAAATTTACATCACCAATAACTTAAAAATACACAATTTAATATTCATACTTTAATGAACAAGCCGTATCTTGCATAACGTAATAGACAACACATGGAAAACTTTTGCGTATTAATTTTTAGTTTTAGTAAAATTCGTAATAAACCGAGTATCCAACATAAAATTAGGTAATAAATAATAAAAATACTGTTGACACATTAAAAAATAGCCAATTTTGTTTTGTTTTAATTATAAAACTATTACTTAAATTTGTTTACCAAATTTTCAAAGTTTTAATATTTTTTCTTGTTAAAAAACTATTGTATTCAAAAATTCTAATCTAGGTTACAAAAATAAGCGCAATAATTGTACATCAATAAGGTTAATATTGCTGTGCCAAATGTTTTTGTCTACCATTTTTAATCAACAAATTGCTTAACGTAACATAACGTAAGTTGGTGGCAGAACCACCTCTTCATTAATCCAGCAATTCTAATTTAGGTACAGAGAGACTGTTGGATGCAAATTAAACTTGAGGAGAATAAATAAAATTTCTTGGCTAGATAATCGTTTCTTTGTAATGACGCCAGAACTTACAAGAATTGACGAGGCGATCTTCTACAGAGTTAACTCCAGTTAATAGATCTACAAATCTAACTGGCTACATACCTTGAGATATTTTTTAAGCATATTGGGTGTATGCATTCATTAAGCAAAAATCCAGTAAGAGTCCAGTTATACCGCTGTGCACTCGGTCTGTGCTGTTATTAGTCTAGATGCATGTTGGCACCTAGTCCAGGAAGCACTATATGCAAGATGTACTGTCGGAAATATCACCATCATTAAAAATTGAGACTTTCAAAGCATTACTCAAATCCACAGAATCATTAACATTCTAGCCAACAAATTATTTTAAAAATATTTTTTAATTTTTATTATTTTTTATTATTAATTTTTATTTATATACACTCTCATATTTAAATTAAGGAATAAGAATTTTGTTTAAAAGTTTAGCAGAATATACATTTTAATTTATTTAGTTTTAATACAAAGTTTAATGATAACTGATGTGAATTGGAAACTTGAATGATATTTATTAAACAGTTCCAAAAACATGTTTAAAAAATATTAAATAATTAATTAAATGTATTTAATAACAATGTAAGCCATTAAAAAATATTTTGCTAAAAAGCCTGTGTTTTCTCAATTTAGACAAATGGAAACGTTGATCCTTAACTGACAGCTGTTTATATATATATATATATATATATATATATATATAATATATATATATATATATATATATATATATATATATATATATATATATATATATATATATATATATAATCATTATTCGCTTGGATACTTCAGTAAAAGTAATTTTCAAAAATAGATACCATTATAAAATACATAAATAGCAGTATCTACTATCGATCAAAGTAAATATAAAAAATAAACAACGAAAAAATTAGATGTCTGATATACACTCAAAAACGTAATCAATATTCAAGTACTTCTGCATTTTAATATATCTATGACGGGCAGCTGTTATTTTTGTAAAGCCGGTTATTGTCTGAAGGATGTAGCTTATTAAACAAAAAGAGTTTGATGTATCAACTGCTCAAAGATGAATGTGTGGTGCACGAAGTCAAATTCTTATTTACCCATTAAAATTAGTGGATAAAATATTGATACCACTGATTCTCTCGCATAACTGAGAAGCATTATTGGCGAAAATAGAAAAACCGAAATTGATGTTAAAGCCATGTCAGTCTTTCATAAACTCAAACCTATATAATCATGTTCTTCCACTAGCCTAAAGACAAAACGGTTTTTGTACGCATCAATAATCGTTCCTTCTGCAAAATATGGAAGTAAAACTAAGAGTGAACAGATAAGTTTAATAAAATAGTAGATTTTTTATTGCCAGTAGTTTAAAAGTACTTTCACAATGACCTAGTGTGATCATATTTCAGACTATGAACTCTCCACTATATGACATCATTATAATTAGACAAAGAAAATTATTTGGTCAAATAATAATAATAATAATAATAATAATAATAATAATAATAATAATAATAATAATAATTGTAATAATAATGGAAATAATAATACTAATAATAATAATAAAAATAATATTAATAATACTACTGCTAATACTACACTACTACTAATTTTTTGTTTGTGAATGAAAAAGAATATCGTGCATTTCAGTTGTTAGAATTATTTGTAAAACATGAAAAGTAATCCTGCCTTTTGCTACAATTAAATTACTGTTAATATTCAAGTTGCAAAATTTTACATGCTGATAATTAAAAAGTATTAAAATTTATCTATTGTACATCTTATTACGTTTTTCAAAGTTTATTGAATAATAAACAGTGTATTGCAGTTATTTTTGCACACTTAATATTCACAATGCACACTTACCTGTCGCACTTGTCTGAACCAATATATGTTGAACAAGAAATAGCCAAATACTCAAAACCATAATTACCAATTTGAACCGAATGTTCAAATTTAATGAGAAATGAATTTATTTATCTATTATTTATATTCAATTTAAAGCTGTTTATTTTTTGTGCAATTCTATTGGTTCATCATGTCAACCAATGAAATATATTGTATAATATGCAACAAACGAAATGCAAATTACTATACTTTGAAAAAGGCAGCTACGAGTCTTTTAAATAATTAAAAGAAAAAATTAGACAGTATTATATCTAAATCAATCTTTATATCCGGATAAATTAAAAAGAATTATTATATTTATATTTAACAATGTTGTAAATACCTCATATTAATTAAAAACAAAATTATATATATACATATATAAATTTCAATTACTTTTTAATATTTTTTAAAAATAGATTATTTTTCAAACTTACATTTGTTTTAATGTGACATTACTATAATTAAAATTATATTCATCAACCTTTTTGTGTAAAATAAAAATACTAAAAGTAAAGTTATTTATTTATTATTAAGTTTATGTGGTATTAAATATAGGTAACTGTTTAGTAAGTTAAAAATTGCAAATTTGTTGTATTTTCTTTAATAATTGGCGTTTTATTTTATGGTATACAAAATTTTACAATTATCAATAACATAGAAATAATATTATTGTATTTTAATTCTAATGGAATAATATAAAAATAAAGATGCAATATATTTTACTGTAGTTGGTGATATAATCACCTCTTCATTATTTCTATATGTGTACGGCATATTAAACAATCGACTTCAATTGCTAGGTAAGTGTAACAAACGTAGTTTCCTGGCTGATAGATGGAATCTTTGTGACGGCGCCACTGTTTATAATGATTGACAAAACCGCCTGATTTTCTGTCAGGATTATCTTCCTTATCCAAAAAGCTACATATGGTATACATGTAACTTAAGATACCTTTTAAGTACTCTGAGTGTATGCTTGCACCTACCCGCCAAAGCGTAAACCTATTTACACCGCTGTGCACTCGATCCTCACTGTGTTTAGTAAATATGCCTAAAAGCACTTAGTCTAGGATGCACCACAGTTAGGAATGTCATCATCATTAGAAATTGAAACCTTATGAGCATTACTCGAATCCTCAGGATTTCTGTCCTAATTAATCTATGCTTATTTGACACAATAAAACGTTCCAACTGTCCAATGCACCAAATGTTAATGGTTTTGAAACTCTACAAAGATTCACAGTTATCTGGCATCAGTTTCAAAAACTCCAATTAAATTCATATCTTCGTATCTGTATTTGCTCTATGGAGAATACATGCGAACACACACACACACACACCTCCGTTACTATAATGTTAGAGTTATTTTACAAGAAACGCATTTTTAAGCCGAATGAAAGCTCGCATTTGGTGCCTGTAATGGGGATCGAACACATGCCTACCCAGGTTCTAGTCGCCTAGATCACTGCGGCACATGTATCCTATAAATGGCAACATCGTCCCAAATCAACTAACTTTCAGGCAACACAACTTTATCACTGATCAGTGCTTGTTAAATATACACAAAAGTCTTTGCGCAAAACACCAGTAGAAAAAAATGTTTCGATAAAACACTCATATTCAATAAAGAGGCAATTGAAAATATATCAAATTTTTATGACAATACAATAAATTAAATAAAACAACTGTTGTAATAACCAATAGAGATAAAAATGTAATTTAAATCAGTGAAATGTGCATGGAATGAAGCAGCAGTGAAATGGAAAGACGTACAGTCAAAAATGTAAAATTCAAAATATTGACCAAATTTTTGGTTCACAATTCCATAACCCGTTTGTTCAATTTTCGAATAACTTGACGAAATCTACAAAGTAACAATAAATCACATAGAAACATTCAGCCTATCCATCAAAGCTATTTACAATTTGATACATGTATTACAAAAGTAAATAAATGGAATAAAACTGTAGAAATTATTACAAAATTTATAATGTATTGTTTTATTTAATGAATCACTGTATAGGGTGCCATTCGTTACACGAAGCACAACAAACAGTAATCGATTTCTTGCTGTGATAGGTAACTTTTTCGTTCGATGCGCAGTGGCTTCAATGTAACCCCGATAGAAAATGTCCTAATTCTGTAATCATTTTAATTTACCCTAACCCACTTCTCAATATGATAATGTACCATCTAGTTAGTTATTCGAAAATTAGTCAATTGAAATGTTACTTATTTAGTCAAACAAATCGCAATAGATGTCTTTGCAATACATTTATAGAATTGTAAAACAACTTTATAATTATTTTGTACAATGTTGCAATGATGTACAATGTTTTATTTAAAATAATATTTTGTAACCAGTTCCATTAACTCATTTGCCTTGTGACGTAGTCATCTCTTCATTATCTTACCTAGATACATTACACACGAAAACACAGTAACAAGTAATGGCAAACGTACACTGACTTAATAGATGACTGTTTCCTATACGGTGGGTGCAGTTTTTCAAGCGGTTCTATCCACATTGGGCCCTCCACTTCTGGATCTTTGGAACTAAATAAAAACAAAAAAGAATTATACGATACTTTGTTGAGTTAAAATGATTAACAATTACAGCCAAAATGTATCTCTATTTAAAAAATTTTAATTTCCACTAAACAGTAAAGTTTGGTTAATCACAGATGAAATAAAAAATGGTTTGCTTTTGTGTAAAGAAAATTGTGGCATTGTCCCACTTGTTCATCAACATTTCCCCACTTACTTTTCAATTTCAATCAAATGCAACTCTTCCTGGAGTTCAATCAGCTGACACCTCAGTTCATTGCGTTCGTGCAGCAAATATCGCAATTCTTCGAGGGAAATTAAATTTTCAAGCCGATCTGCATTCCATTTTGATGATGGCATAGATTCGAGACCCTCCCCAACAGACAAATGCAAAATTGAATTTGATCCCAATGGGGCCTAATAAAATTGGAATACAAAACGGTTGTTATTATGACTACTAAAATGTATATGATACAATACTATTGATCTATGTAAACACACACTTAGAGAATTTGTTTCTACTACAACTTATAAAGTCGTTCTTGATCATCTGTTGAACGATAAACGTAAAAAGTAAACCGATTGTGCTTCCCCATCAAATTGTGATTATATCATACAGTAGACTGAAGTTAATTCTCCTTATGATTTCATTATCTACAATGTGACTGGTACAAATAATCCTATTAATAAAATTTCACAAATCATTCAAAGTATTTTATATTCAATTCCATACATGTTTTTAAATAAAAAAAAACAATTAAAAATGAGATTTTATGTTGTTTCATTTATTGGAGCAATTATTGTGCACTTAAAAAATGTCTTTTTAAATCGTTAAACTTAATTCACATACAAAAAAAATTTAAATAAAAAAAGGATTTCAACTTCAGACAAACGGCATTCATTTAATAATAAATGTGTATCCAATTTTTACATCATTTCCCGTTCAACCTTTTGTATCAATGCTACTTTCCAAAGTAATAAATAATTTAACAGAACAAATTCAATAAATATAAAAATATTTCTCATCGTTTCCTTAATAATGCGAAATCATGGCTGAAAACTCTACGTTCCAAAAGCACTAGACATATTTTATTTAAAAAAAACAACTACTTAAATGTATTTGAGTAGTTAAAAAGTACCAACTAAATTTGTGGTTGAGATAGTCAAATAATTTCAAATATTAACCTGATCCAATTTAATTTCTTTTTTAGCTAAATTCTTGTTCAAATCGTTCAATTCGCGTTCTTTAACGCACAACGCAGTTTCTAGCTTGTCTTTTTCAACAATGAGCTGATCTAGTTGACGTCTGTGTGGAGCTTGAGCCATCATAAAGTGACCACTTTGGCGTGCCAACCGACAAACTTCTTCTTCCGCCTAAATTACGAAAAAAATGAAAAATATAATAACATCACTACTATTGTTGCAGTTTGCTTAATTATTGTTCTTATTATCACAAAACCCTTTTGCTTTAAAAAAGCATGGAGCAACAAGATAACAGTGACAGCAAAAACAAAAACAAAGTCCCATAATTTAAAAAGAACATATGAGGCAACAAAATGATTCCATGTGTTCAAACATGTTGCCATAATGTTTGTTCGATCCTTTCTATATGAAACATTCATTTCAATTAGGCCTTCCCAGGTGGTTCTTAGCCAAGTGTTCTGTAGTCTATGGTAACTTCTCTTTTACCATTATCATTTGTCTATTCCAAAACCGTTCTTATTGGTCTTTCCAAACAATTTTCTTCGTCTAATCAAAGATTCTGCAAATCAAAGCTTGAGATTCCTTTTGGCTTTCACTTAAGTCTGTCATCTGGGTCGTGATATCACTTGTTTTCCGGAATGGCGTCCTCTTATTGTTTTCTAGAAACAGAATTTTACAGAGGTCAGATTGCTGATCTTGCACTAAACGCCTCATCATTTATCCAGGATTAAAACTGGTTAGATTAGTTCAATTATGATTATCTCTAAATAAAGTTCTTAATTATAATAGTAAAGTTCTGTAATCTGGGAAAAACATCATCATTCCTAGTTGGCAATGTAATTGCCTTGTCATCATTTCTATTATCGCAAACCATCTTAAACAAATGATTTTCATTGCTATTTTCACGGTATTTATAAAACTGCCTTTTAAAGAAGATGGTGTCATAAACCTTCTAAAAATAAGGCATAAAAGTGCGATTAAAAGCACAGATTTCTTAACCCAATTGAGTATGCTATGTACCACAAAATATCTTTCTTTACCTATTATAAAAACAGCCAAAGCAATGTTCTCCAACTCTCATTGTATCTATCAGTTCGCATGCAGTTGAGGTGACAAATATTGATCAAACAATTTGGTGCTTAGCCAATAGGGTTAAAGAATACATTCCTATTTGGATCAGTAAAACGTCAAATTCAGACAAACGTGTGCACAGCGTCCATATCACGTTATTTAGTTCAAACAAAGTACCGAGTTAATTTTAATGATTGTTTTAAATTGTTGATAACTGGTTAGGCCTCAAATATGTTAAAAACTCTTGAATCTGTTTACATTCATACATTAAAACCCAATAATTTGTAAATTCATTAAATTTAGCATCGAATTAACATGGACTTGTATTGTATATGTGGATGCCTGTGTAGTTATTAATGTTAAGTTACTATATATATATATATACGGATATATGATTGTGACTAAAGAGAATATACGAAATAAATTCATCTCACGCCTTATATTATACAGATATAAAACATACTGCGTGCAAATTAGCTCCTAATTCCACAAGGTCGCGTCCATATTTTCTAATAAGTTTGTAATTTTGAGTTACGCATTCTTTTAGTTGTTTGATTAATTGTAAATCGCCAGCTCTGCCTGTAATAAAAAAAAACATGTTTTTAAAAACAAAGCATGTCATGTTTGTTAAATCTGTAAACGGAGGTTTCGAATCGGCGTAAAACTTGCAGTACCGATAACTCCTAAGAAAACATGCAAATGTATAGTACTGTTCGTCAGTTCAAACCATAATATGTTTACTATCACTTCGGTATTCACAGGTTATTTCTATCAATTACATCCCATATTTTATATTCAAAAACAACCTATATACTCGATAAACGAAAAAAACGATAAAAATTGTCCAGTCATTGAGAGAACGCCACTGTTTACAAAAATTAACAAAACCGCCTAATAATAATGAAGAGGTAAAGTAGTCCCATTTATACAACACATTAAATGAACGACTTCGACGGTTTGATAAGCGTAATAAAAGTAGAAGAATAACAAAGTTTCTTGTGACGGTGCCACTGTTCACTAAGACTGACAAGGCCACCTGATGTTTTGTCAGGGTTACCTCCCTTATCCAAAAAGTTACATACGGTATACATATATATTAAGATACCTTTTGAGTGTCCTGGGTGTATGTTTGCAGTCACCCACTGTACACTCGGTCTCTACTATCAGTCTAGATACCTATGAGCATCTAGTCCAGAATGCATTGCATAAAGGATGAACAGTTAGGAATATCACCATCATTAGAAATTAAAACTTTAAAAGCATTAGTTTTAGGATCATTAGAATTTCAATTAATTTTATTGTAAAAATTAACAGCAAGTGTCCTCACAAAAATAAACCAAATTGGCCTCAAACATAACTTTCTTAGCTAAATCCTTAAATATGGCACATGTATACCTCTAAATATCTTTCGAATATATTTGATCTAAGCATAATTGTACCGTTGTATACACTATTTCTGTTCCCTTTTACTCCTAACTAAAAATGCATTAAAGAGAAGTACAATAAACCGAACTAGCTAATCTCACACTTGAATAAAAGATGAGTGTTTGCGGCAGGAAAAGTTTCTAATGGTAAACACATACGCGAAAACTAGTTAATAATTGTAATGCTTCAAATCAATTCAATACAAAACCAAATAGAAAAAATTAACCAAAAACAGCAGCTCCTTATAAAAGAAAGAAAATATGGAGTAGTAGAAGTCAGTATTATAATAAGACTACAGAAAAACGTACTTTTCTGTTCAATTAAGCGAATGCCTGCTGTTTCCTCATTTGCATTCTTATTTATTTGTTCTTTGCACAAAACCCACTCGGCATCTGATTGAGTTTCTAAACTAGACGAATCCATAAACGAGGACTCTGTGACCAAAGCACTGAGCTTTGAACGAAGTTGGCCAATAGAAACAAACTCATTATCCGACAACTGATTTCCATCGTTGTCATAACAAATTGAACTTGATTGAACCGGATTTAAACTACAATACTTGATTAATTCGTCACCCAAAAGGCCATTTTCCAATTCCAAGTTTGAAACCTTTTTAAGCAATCGTTGCGTTTCGTCATACCAACTGCGTTCCATTTGTTCTAGATTCTAAATAAGGTAAATAAACGCAAATTATTAAAAACATTTTTTTGGTCTTCAATGTTTCATTGCCTAGCAAAAATCATGTAACAATTATTTTTATTCATTCACTGTAGTTAGTAACACAGTCACCTCTACATTTGCACAACATATTAAATGTTAATTAACAATCAATTTTCTTTGCTGAGAAACAACACTCTTATAAAAACGTAATCGTTCTTAAAAATTAAAAATAAACTTTTTCATTTTTTGTCAGGATCATCAGCCTTTACTTAAAGATAACTTTTTGTGTATATAAGTATATGTTTCCATCTATCCACCAAAACAGAAACCTACTTATACCGCCGTTGTATTAATCAAAATTCTTAAATGCATTTAGTGCAGCATAAACCACAGAAAAATAACACTTAACAAAATCACTATCATTGAAAAATTGAGATATTAAAAACATTACTCAAATCCTCAGGGTAACTAGCATCCAGTGGCGTATGTAAATAAAATATAAATACAGGTCTTAATTAAACTTTGCTAAACATATACTTACTGAAAACTGTTTTCCACCAATAATTAAAAAAAAACATAATAGATACAAAAACATTAAAACTAATATATATATATATATATATATATATATATATATATATATATATATATATATATGTGTGTACATCGAAGTATCAAAAAAAGTACAATAACAATAACAATAACCACTACTACTATTACTATCAATACTACAACAACAACTACTACTGATGGTGGTCTAGCAGTACAGCGCTCGAATTTGGACCTTGGTAGGCATGGGTTCAGATCCCACCACCAGCACTAAAATGCAGGCCCACGTTCGGCTTCACTAAAATGCCCACTGCTGAAAGATGTTTCTTGTAAAGCATTCAAAGTAATAAACATAAAGTAAATAAAAAAATATTATTAATAATAATATCTTAAACAATGCTTATAGCATTAATTTGAATTAAAATAATAAATACTATAATTATTATATTGCTACATCAAGTAAATAAACTAAATTTATTAACATTTGTCAGTGTATAAAAAGTATTAATATTTAAATACGTAAACATTAAATATTGTTTTTCAAAAATATTTAAATAATCTTACGTAAAAATTATTTTACAAGCATCAAAGCCTTATTTATTTCTTAGAAACAATAAACTTTATTTTTGCAAATAAATTAACATACTTTATCATATTTTTCACGTAACGTAAGTTGATCTAGTTGATCGTTGCGCAGTACTTGAATGAGATTTTGCAACCTTTCAATTTCTTTCTTTTCCATGTCACTGTATATAGTACAAGACTCCAATTCTTCCAAAACATAAATAATTTGAGGCATTAACGTTTGCAATATGTCTGCTCCATATTCACTCACAATTAATTGACATTCGCGACCAATTGACGAAGCTGCATCATATACATCTGTGGTACCAAACATAATTAGAAATAATTTATCTAAAAATAAAATAAAAACAATAATTAAATTTATAACCTGTAAAACATTTTAAAATGTCAATAATTGTAAGTAAATATTTGTTACTAAAACATACATATTTAAAATAAAATATATAATAAGATTTTTTCATGTAAATTTATAAAATATAAAAATACATAATTTAATAATTAAAATATGTTTAAACATATAAAAATAAAATCTTAAACACTGTAAATTTTAATATACAATTATACATAAAAACCTTTAAATAAAAACTTTCAACCAGACGTAAAATAATAATATCATATTTTCTCTAAAGCTCAAGGTCAAAAATGTAGAATAAATTATTATAAAAAACAAAACAAAATTCTATGTTAAAACGAAATTATTTTTTATAAATATTTAAAAACATAAAAAAACATTTTTACAATATTAAATTAAAATATTTATGATTCAGGATTTATAAGTTGTACATATAGTCATGGTGGCGCAGTTAGAGGATTCATGCTTGCACACTAGTTCAGTAGGCCCTTAGTGCTTGGTTCTTAAATTGTATCAAATTATCAAGGGGGCTAGAATATAAAAAAAGGATGAAGTAAACAGGGATTTGTTAGATAAAAAATTATATAAATAAAACTGTTTTTGAATTTAAATAAAGCCCAAAATTAAACAAATGTTTTTAAAAAAAATAATTTTTAAAGTAAAATATTTTGTACTCATGATTTTTAAGTTATAAATATTTTTGTAGTTGCCATTATCCTGCTACCCCATACTCTTTAATACAAAAGGGTTTTGTAATGTATTAATTATTATGTGCATGATATATATATATATATATATATATATATATATATATATATATATATATATATATATATATATATGCTACGATGGATAGGATTGGTAAACCCCCGTTGTTATCTCTCACATTCTGTCCGAAATTAGCTGCTATTCCAATAGTCAAGTTATCCCCCCTTTAGACTAAATAATAGCCCTCCCCATGTCCCCGATTTTCAGGATTCTCCACTAGCGATCCGTAGCCATGTCCAATTCCTTCATCGTCTAAAAAGAACAGAACCGCTTCTTCCTTTTGTGCATTTCTCCCTTTAAAGTATTTTATACCAATGCCTGTAGTCTCCTTAATGAGCATACTGAGTTAATTTTTTAGTCCTTGATGCTAAACCCCATATTCTTGGCATTACTGAAACCTGGCTGTCGGATGATATACTTGATAATGAATTGCCAATTCAAGGCTATAGTATTATCTGGTCAGATTCTAAGCGAACTAAATGTAGTGGTTGTCTTTTTTTTATTAAAAACGGCCTAAATAACTCCCTCCTTCCTCCCCTTGTTGCTACAAGTCATGGATTCAACTTGCTTTCTATCTCTATCTCTCTCATCTGGAAACTATGCCAGATTCTCTATTCTTTATAAACCTCCTTCCCTCCTTGAGGCCTCTAACTCTGTTTTATTACAAAATTTCCATTCAATCCTCGCCTCTCCTCATAAATATCAAGTAGTCATGAGCGACTTTAATGCCCTTCTATTAGTTGGGATACCCTATTTAGCCCGGATAAGTTTTTTGATTCCTGTTTTCTTCAATTCTGCATCGAGAATGCACTTTTCCAACATGTGTCCTCCAGTACTAGACATAAGGCTGATTGTTTTTTTATCTTGTCTGGATTTAGTACTTACTAATGTCCCTTATATATTAGATACTATTAATGTTCTTTCTCCGTTGGGCAAAAAAAATTATTCTGTCTTGACCTACGAAGTTCATTTCCCTAATATAGCCCACATTAACAAACTCAATTCTGCGCCTATCCCCGATTTCAATAATGCTAATTTTGAGGGTTTAAGGAATTATTCCTCCACGAATGGCGTTAATAACTTTTATGGTTATTTCTCCAATAATATTAAGTCAGAAGTTAATAATTTTGTTCCTTTCCGTGTTCCTATCCGACCAACGGCATTTTATTCGACTCATTAAACTCCGTAATCGCGAGTTTTATAAGTGGAAGTTAACTAGCCTCCCATGTTTTTATTACAAATCGTAAAACCTATAGTCTTCTAAACAAAGCTAAAACAGATAAGAGCCTGCTGTTTAAATTTATTAAGAATAAACAAGGGATTACCAATCTTCTTCCACAATATTCATGGGTCTCCTCTTCCCCTGCCTGAAGTCTGTAACACTTTTAGCAAATACTTTTAATCTGTCTTTAATGCTGATTTTACAGGTGACCTATCCACCAGTCCCTTGTATTTATGTGGGTTCCCTTTTATTACTCCGGAGATAGTTTGTAATTTCTTTTCCAAATTAAAATCTTTCTCCAGGGGCTCGAATGAATTATATCCAAGAGTTCTCAAAGAATGTTTTGCGGAATTAGCCCCGTTACTTGCCCATACGTTTAACCTTTCTTTAAACCAAGGTAAGGTACCTACTGTTTGAAAATTAGCTTACATTAGACCGATCTACATATCCGGGTGTAGCTTTAAGGCTGAGAGCTATAAATCTATTAGTATTCTGTCTGCTCCCAGTAAAAGTTTGGAGAAAATCATTAAGTCCCACCTAATAAATTTTATAGTCGACAACAACCTTATAAACCCTGTCTAGCATGGGTTTATGTCTTTGAAATCCTGCCTTTAATTTACTAACGTTCACTATTAGTTTTACTAGAATGCTAAAGTACTCTCATTCGACGTCATTTACTTTGATTTTTGCAAAGTATTTGACAAAGTACTCCATTCGGCATTATTGAACAAATTGAGAGCATTTGGGATTAGTCCTTCTTTTCTCAACCGAATACGGAATTTCTTCTCCAATAAGCAGTTAAATGTAAAATTAGGCGATGTCACCTCCGCAGTCGTTAATATTACCTTAGGCGTCTCCAAAGGGTCTGTCCTCGGCTCTTTGTTATTTATTATTTATATTAATAATTTACCTGCTGTTGTTTGTTCAGGCATCTTGCTGTATGATAATAATGTTAAGATTTGGAGTTCCAATTCTGAACAACTTTAACTAGATATTATAAGTATCTACAATTGATTTATAGCAAAAACGTTCCCTCTGAATTTTTCCAAGTGTAAGCACTTTTCCGTTGGTAAATATTCAGGCAAATATATTTAGAGGACCAGACTTATCACCTATCACCCGAGTCAATTCGGTTACAAATCTAGGGGTTACTTTTAGCCATTCACTAAACGTTTTAACGCACTATAAGATAACAGTTTCTAAGAGGTTTCAACTCACTAAGTTCTTTAAGCGTGATCTAGAGAATGTCCCTGTGAGTTGTGCACGGCTACCTATTAGCTACATATTAGACCTCATTTAAAATATTGTATTCAAGTTACATCCCCTTCCCTAAAAGCAGACATTAAGATTTTATACCAAGTACAACGCAGTTTTACTAAAATACCTAGACAACTTGAAAATGTAAGCTACACTAACCGGTTAAAATCTCTTAAGCTCTTTCCTCTCCAAGATAGGAGACTCCGGGGCGATCTCATTTTAGTTTATAAAATATTAAGGTCGGATGGTGTTGAACATCCTCTCATCTCTGTTAATGATTCTCAAAGAGGGCACCCTTTTAAGTTATCCAAACCTAAAGTAAGATCCCGGCTGCGTCTAAACCATTTCTTGTATAAAGTCATATCTGCGTGAAATCTTTTACCAAACCACGTTGTTTCAGCTTCGTTTATTGACTGCTTTAAATTGGCGTATAATAATTATTTTTTCCTTGATTATATTAAAATTTTATATTCCTGTTTATATATAAAAATATATTTTCATATATTTATACACATAATATTTTCAAAATTTATTTTTGTTGATATTTGATATTTTTAACCGAGTACCAAAAGGAGTTACCTCCTACATAACTCGTGAATATACCGGAATACCTGAATACCTGAAATGCAAAGTTATTATATTTACAATAACGTTTGCAAACATAAATTATTTTAAAATTTTGTAACTAAAAAATTACTATTGATTAATAAAAATAAATTTAATATTTAAAATTAAAATTAATATTTTTATTTATAATTACTATATAATATCAAAGTTTATTGTTAGAACAATTTTACTTTTTAAAATATAAAAAAAAATTAAATTATGTAAATTTTTTTTTATGTAAAAGTTTTTTTATGTTTATTAAAACATGTTTGCGCAATTAAAAATGTTTAATTTTTGTATTTATTAAAAACTTAATAATTTTACTACAAAAGAAAACACTAAAATAATTTTTTATATGAATTAAATAAATTCACAAGAACTTAATTATTTGTTAATTAAAAAAACAAATGTCTATGTATAACTGTTTTATTTATAAAATTTTAATAATTCTTATTATAAAACAAAAACACAAAAATTAAATTTGATATAACTTAGTGTATAGGTTTTTTAATTTTTGGCATTTTTATATGACGAATAAATTTATAAATACAAAAGAAACGTTTTTAATGTTAAAATAAAGTAGTGTATAAAAAAATTACACAAACTGTATTACAAACGCTAAAAAAAATGTAATTTCTAGTAAATATTGTTATCATATTATGTAAAAATGTTTTAAAAAATTAGTAATATAAACATAAGTTAATAATAATTAATTTAAAAAATATTTTATAATGCAGTTTTAAAAAATTAAATTTAGTTTAATTTAAAACATTTTCCTAATAATTTTAAAGCTTTTTGTTGTTGCTTGTTTGACTTAAATAAGAGGTGATTTTAAAAATGTAATCATACAGTATTAAAAAACAAACATTTAAAATTAAATTATGTGTAAAACATTTACATTTTAAATAAAATAATAATAAACTAACGCTATATCAAACTGTAGAAAAGTTACCAGTATAGCAGCAAACATACTAAACTCAACAAAAAATAAATTAAAATTAAATTTCAAAATGGACAGACTTTGTATATAAAGGTAAATTAGAAAACATTGTAGTTAAAATGCAACATAATAGTTTGCGTATTTTAAAAATAAACAAATTCAAATAAACTGTATAAAAACGCATAAAGCAAAATTAAATTCTTGAATTACAGTAGTCCTGTTAATAAACTCTAATTATTATTTTTTTGTTTTAACTTTAAAAAATTATTTAAAAAATAGTAATTATATTAAAAAATATAAGTTATTAATAACTAAAAAATATTAAAAAAAATTTATATATATAAAAAAAAAATGTTTTGGAATTTTTAAATAAATAGCATTCAAATAAGTAAATGATAATCGTTACCTTTAAAATCTATTTACATATTAAGTTAATTACATAAAAAATTACGCAACAATAATTTCAAACAGATTAATAATTTTTTTATATATTTTTTTAAGTGTTAACATAATTTAACACAATACAGCATACATTTAATTTATAACAAAATGATTAGTTTAAAAATTTTGAATAAATATAAAATTTAGTTATTTGTAATATAAAAAGATTGAACAAATAAGTTAAGTATTTAGCCTCTAATTTTTTTTATTACTCGTAAAAATTTAATATGACTCTTTATCTTTAAACACAATTTTAATCATTTACGACTTGTAATTAAAATGAGTTTAAATAACATAAGTTTTTTTTGTAACTGTTCAAAATTTTGAACAAATATTAGAATATTATAATTTTGGCCTAATTATTTAACAAATTGTTAATTTATTTGAAATAAGTACTAGGACTGCATACAAAGTTTTTATAAATTATATAAGTCTAAGAACAACTATAATTAAATCTATACTATGTACAAATATTAAAAAAAAAAGTTTATTACTTTGAATGTTTTACAAAAAACATTTGTCAGCAATAAACATTTTAGCCATGCTGAACGTGGGCCCGCATTTTAGTGCGGGTAATGGGATTCAAACTCATGCTCACCAAGGTTCAAATTTAAGCGATGTACCGCTAAACTAAATTAAAATAAAATAAAATAAAACAAATATTAAAAAAATTAAAACTTTTTTTTACATTTGCTTAGTTGTTAATTTACAGTTAAAAAAATATTTGAAAAGTTTTTTTAACAGCAAACCATAGAGAAAGACGTATAAAATTTGCAAAGATGTATAAAAACTGTTTAATTTGTTTTTAGAAATTAATTGCTTTTAACAACAAGTGTACTTTAAAATACAAATTATAGACAGTGCAATCCATTTTTTATTGTTTACAGTAATAAAAACCTGGGTTTTATTTAATTGTTTCTATACAGCTTAGACCTCAATGTAATTAAAAATGTTTTTAATAATCTTAATCAAAAAATAAATTGGATAAAAAATTAAAGCACGTTTAAAAAATTTAATTGTGTTAAAAGACTAAATTACACAAAATTATACCAATAATTTGGTAAATTTCTATTTAAAGTGTTTAATACAAGTTACAAAAAACCATGGTTATCTTTCGAACTACTAAATTTGTAAAGTTAGTTTTGCTTATTTTATGTGTACATATTTAATAATATAACTTATTTTTAAACAAATAATGTAGTAGCATGATCAATTTTGTAAAATGTGTAAATTCTGAGTTTTTTGTCTAAACAAGAATTTGGTAATGTTATTTGTAAACAAACATTTTTTATTATTTTTATTAATAGTAATCTTAAAGTAATGTTTAATGGTTATTTTAGTAAAATATTTACGTGTTCAGTATGCTTAAATGTAAAGGAAGTCAGTCAATTTTTATGTTTCAGTTTTGACATACAAAGGTTTATAAATAAAATTGCTTGAAACAAATAAATAAATAAATAAATAAATATTAGCTAGTGTAACAAATTTTAATAATAATAATACCATTGTTTATTATCATATTATAAAGTATGAATTTTATTTAAACTGAAAGTAAAAAAATAGGATAATGGTTTGTTTTGCTCTCAAACGTTAAGCTTTAACTATTTATTATAACAAAATGCATTTAGAAATTAATTTTGCAATTTTTAATAACGTTTTAAAATTATAATTGTTTTTAAAATTTGGAATATGTCAATAACAGAATTTGCATTATAAAATATTTTGTAAATTTTAAGAATAAACCAAATAAAGACAAATTGATAAATTCAAATTGTAAATTTGTTTAAAACCTATATGGGTGTGTAGTAACCTTTTAATTAACAATTAATTTTTAAAATATTTAATGATTTATTACCATATCAACGATTAAATATGGCAGTAATAAGGAATAATTTAAAAATAAATAAATACAATTGAAATAATAAAATATTTATTTAATAATACAATTTAGAAAAAACCAAAATTTAATGTTAACATAAAATTTGTAAATAATTACTGTAATCAAAGCAGTTAATTAAAAAATGAAAACTAGTTCGTAATAAAGTTACTTTATGTTAATATTTATGACACAATCATTATGGAAATTTATATTAAGAAATTTAATGATTTTCTAATATTTAGATATGTTTATTAAACACAATATTTTAAACAAAACATTGAAATAGTTGTAAATATTTATTTTAATATTTTGATTAGTAATTTAAATAAACACCAAATAGACAAAAATAATTATTTAATTTATATTTTATAGATAATAAATTTATGACTAAGTGAATATGATTTTAAATTTCTTAATTTATACAAATTATAGATTTTTATGCAGTTTTTTATGGAACAGTGTAATGATAAATCACTAGACTCAAAACTCGATGAGCAGAAGTTTGAGTCTTACCGCTGGCGCTGAAATGAGTGTCCTCGTTGAGTTTAACTAAGTGTCTATTTTGTAAAACATTTAAACACCAAAAAAAACAATGTAAAATTTACATTGTAGGTGTCAAAATAATAAACTAAATATTACTACTACTGCTACTGCTACTAGTTATTTATTTATTTGGTTGTACATTGATAACTACTACTACTACTACTACTACTACTACTACTACTACTACTACTACTACTACTACTACTTACTACAACCATTACTACGACTACCATTAATAATAATACAAATTACAATAATAAAACTAGTAATAATAATAAAACAAAGTTTAAATATAAATGTTCTATTTACTTTAGTTATTTTTAACTGCAATAAAAGATATAAATAATAGTATTGCTATGTCCATTTTAATATTTTGTAGACAACAAATTTAAGAAAACAATAGGTTTATATAAAATATAGTAATAATACAATAGTTGTTATCAATTTATATACTTTGTTTAATTTATTTCTGTTAAACCTTGTTTTGTTAATTGAAATGTACTAATTATCATTAAATGACACACAATGCCAGACGAATTTCATTTGGCTAGTCCATTTGTTTTAGAGCATATTTTGTAAATTTTATTTTTTTATTTTTTGCTTAAACAATAAAACTTTTCAACATTGTGTAGATCAATTAAACTGGTACCAGTGCTAATAATTGTTTGGCTATTTATATATGCATACAACAAACTACTATTATTAATTTGTCAGATAAACAAGATAATATTTTAAAGCATAAATAAATGTTTAATTTGACACATTACCAACAAATTTGAAAAACAAAAATAAAATTGAATACAGAAAATAGAAATATTTTATAGTTGACAAGCTTAAACAAAACAAATTATTCAACATTTATTAAACTGTTCATTAGACCTGAAAAACACTTTTGGCTATTTAACGTGAGGTGAGTTGAAAATGCAATTAATTACATAGTAGTATGTCCATTTAATTATAAACAATTACACAATATAAAATATATAGCAATGTCTGTATACTGCATATGTTGTTATAGAAGAACTAAAACACTTTAATCTAAATTGTATTCAATACCGCCAATATTAGACAAGTTAAAATATTTTTGTTTTTAGCACTTTCATTGTTAATCTACTGCGATTTTGGTTTTATCCGATTGACTGCACCAAAAAAAAACAACTGATGCATTGCTTGGATTTTAAATAGTATATACATTTAAATTTAATTTCTTGGTAATGCAATTAACAATTGGAAACTGAGTTTAATAAGAATTTGGTTTGTTTTAAACAGAACAAAGAGTATTAAGCGTAAACATTAATTAATTTATTAAATGTATATCAGCGTCCTTTTTTATTTTTAACTTTTACTACTTTGAATGTTTTACGGTAAACGCATTTTTCAGTAGCGGACATTTTAGCAGAACCGAATGGCATTTGGTGCCAGTGATAAAAATCAAACCCGGCACAAATGTTCTGTAAAAATAACTGCACCAATGTGTTTACAATGTTTATAGTCCAATTACATTGGTACACTATATAGTGATAAACAAACAATGGTTAGTTCGAATTTTGATGTTTCTAGGCAACATGTAATTAATTCTATTTTGCACAATTTTTAATTGTGTTATTTTTAAATTGCCAAGTTTTCTAAATATTTCCAAATTATTTTTAATGTTGATTTTTAAAAACTTCCCAACGTTAAACATTTAAGTTGCCTGTATATTACTTAACTAAACACACCGTTTGTTTATGTGGGCCTTCAAATGCCTGCGTTATTCCAATTTACCATGACTACATATGTAACATTTGTATTTACTATTAACTTTTTATTCAATAATATATATTTAAAAATTAAATAAGCATTTAATTTTATTAATATTTATTTTTCTTCTTTTTGTGCAATAAATAATGAAAACTCGTTTTAACAGATTTATGTGATTATTATTAAAAGCTAATAGCAGAATTAATTTTTTGCCAGAGAAATCAAAATGAAACACCAATAATTGTTGAGAATGAGAAGGTTTGGTTCATCGCCAAAAGAGAATGGAGATTTGAATGAAGAGATAATACAAAGAATACAAACAGAATAGTATAACTGGAAAAAACTTACAGGTTTTCTGTGTAACAGAAGGATAACAACAAAGACAGTATGTAAAACTTTTAAGACCACAGTGAGGCCGGCCTAAATGTACGGATTGAAAAAGTGAAGCATTAGAAAAGCCCATAAGAGAAAACCAAACTTAATAGAAATAAAGATGCTTTGATAGTTGTTGAGAGTGTCCAAATTGGACAGAATAGAAAATGAAGTTGTTAGAAAAAAACTGAAAAGCATTACAACTCATAAGGAAATCCAAGAATAGAGGTTAGAGTGGTACGGAAACTACGTTACAAGGCAAATAAGGCGTTGAAAGTGAATGATAAAAAAACTGTGGTTAACGAAAGAGAAGATGATTGGATTGTGTGAAAACCGATGTAAAGAAAAGAGACCAACAAACATTGACGCCACGAATAGAACAAAAAGGGAAAATGCTGACTAGAAACAATGACCTCCTCATAAAACAAGTAAAAGTTGTAAAGAAAAAAAGAAGTAGAATTAATTTTTCTTTTGTACTTAATTTTCTTTTCAACATGTATCTTATAAACAACATTTTAAGCGTAAAAAATAATATAATCATTGTTAAAAAACGTGTTTTAAAATCAACTTTACCAGAAAATATGTCATTGCCAGTAATATTATTTTTCAATTCAAGATTTATTGTTAATAAAAATGATAATTCGCGTTTACTAATTAGTGCAAAAATACATGTCCACAGTTGTTCTATATTAATTTAAGAATCTTGGCTAAACAAATACACTGATGATGATAACCTTATGTCACTTGAGATTATATAAATTTGTTAATTTGTATAATGTTTTACTTTGTACTTTTATTTTGTATTGTTTTGTTTAATGGTACTAATTGTATGTTATATTATGTATATATGTATGTTTATATGTATGTATATGTTGAATGTATCTCTACTGATGTATTAAAGCTTATGTTAATAAATAATAAACAGATAATAAGATAATAATTTAAGTTGAGAATAATTATACGCATAAAAGAGTTTTATTTATTGTTATAAGAAATAAGTAGTTATTGATGTTCATCATTTAATTAAATAACCACAAAGTTGATAATAAATAAAATGTTTTTAGAATATTTGCAAAATTTAGTTAAACAAAACAACAACAAAAAACAAATAATGAAAACACAATGCGTTAAATTAAATTTTGCATGCAACATAGAAATAGAAATCATACTGATATGACTAGGTCAATACAACTTATGCCACATTAGTAGTACATTGCATTTCAATTATTTTTATTAGATATGTATTTCAATTTCCACATTGTTGCTTTGTACTGGATAGAAAAATAAATAATTTTGTTAAAATCAGTATGTATAAACCAGTTATTATTTTGTTTTTATTATTTAATTTATTAACAATGCAAATCAATTGACTCAAAGTGATATTCGCATGGAGATAAAAATGTTTGTACAAATTTATTTTAACTAAATCGAACTTTGAACAATTATTTTGATAAAAAATAAACATTTTTTTGCTAAAATAAACATTCATTAATTTATAAATGTATATTCAAAGTATGCTAATTATTAAAACTAATTTTCTGTATACATTTAACAAAATTGTATTATAAAAATTATAAGAAATTTTAACTATTAAATTGTTTCATTTTAAATTTATTTTTATTATTTTAGAAAACGTAAAAATGGTTTGTTTTTCAATTAATTATTAATGACACATGTGTATATGCAACATACTATTATTATTTATGTTTGTTACTTTGAATGTTTTACGAGAAACGCATCTTTCAGCGGTGGACGTTTTTGCGAAGCCAAACGTGGGCCCGCATTTTGGTGGGCCGGTGGTAGGATTTAAACATATAACCACTCAGGTCTAAATCAAGCGCGGTAACACTAGATCATCCCAAGATTATACGCTCCGTTTAATTAATTAAGATACAATAAACCTACATTATATTGTAAATAAATAAGACAGCTTTCCCCTTATTTAACTTTTTCCATTTGGTTCTGTATTAGTCCAGTTTGAAGCATTATAACTATAAAATGTTTTGGTGTTATTTTTAAATACCGTTCCTACTACGAATGCTCCTTCTTTACCCAATTTTTTACATGGAATTAAAAGGGTATATATTATACGTCAAATAATTTATAATATTAAAAAATGTGTAATGCAGTCAAGACGACAGTTTATTTAAAAAATAGACATTTAGCAATATAATAAAACCTAAAATTATAGTATTCAATAAATTGTAACAGATAATCTTACGCTATAACCCCTTTTTGCAATACAATTTTAAAACAGTTTTTTACACGTACATTAAATGGCTAGATAAAATTTATTACAAGAATTTTATTAACTGGTTTTTTAAGAGTAAAATATTAGAATTATCATCGGATTTACTTAAACAATAGATCTACTAGGTTTTTGTCAACAAGAAGAACTGTACAACTGCTTCATCTTTGTTTGCAACTATTGGCAGTGCATATCTTTTAAGTTTTGTACACGTCCTATTTGGTGTCACTTACCTACGGGTATTTAAAACTGATCCTGTAAATTCATTATATATAGTGAATCGAATTAATTCTAATTGCCGAGTATTTTTTAATGTTCTACGCACTACCACTATCAAGCAAGTAAATGATTTCTTTTACTAGAGTGGTTTAGCGGTACAGCGCTCGAATTTGGACCTCGGTGTGCATGGGTTCGAATCCCATTACAATGCGGGCCCACGTTCGGCTTTGCTAAAATGTCCACTGCTGAAAGACGTTTTTTGTAAAACATACTGTTAGTAAACTATTAGAATTTTCAGATTTACTTAAATAATAATTATTTTGTTGTTTTTTTAGCAATTTTTTAACTATAAAATAAAATAATATTTTAAATATTATTTTAAAAATCAATATATTAATAGAATGTTTTGACTCTTCATCTATTTAATATCAGTAAGTTTTAAATTCAATATTATTAGTTACAAAAAATTACAATAAAAATTATGTTGTAGTAAAAAACAAAATATAATTCTTACATTTTATTTAAATTTTATTATTTTTGTGAGATTATCTGCTGTAATTATTTAACATATTAAATAATAAAACATATTTTTCTGTATGCCCAAAATTTAGTTTAATTATATATATATATATATATATATATATATATATATATATATATATATATATATATATATATATATAAAATTATTTCTTTTAATTTTTTTTGCACATTTACTTTCTTTTTTGTGTTTCTCGATTTGAATATGTATGAAAAAAATTGTCAGTAAATTGACATTTAAATGCACTCTACTAAGAGCCCACATTTGGTAACTTTGATACTTAACCTATTTTTTACAAATGTTTAAATGTTTCAAAGCTACAAATTTAACTTAAATAACACATAATTATACTAGTAATCAAGACTAAAATCTAATACAAATCTACAGCAGTGTTTAGTGGTTAAGTGGTACAGTGCTTAATTCAAACTTGGCTGATCATTGGTTTGATTCCTACTAAATGTGGGTTCACGTTGAGCTTTTATAAAATGTCCACTTGTTAAAAAACGTTTTCCGTAAATTATTTAAAGTATTGAAAAACAGAACAATAAATTTACTGGACAAGATTAGATTATTACCGTTTAAATATAGAAATATGTGCAGTAATATTGGTGGAAATAAAAACGGCAAACATATAACTAGTCTTGCTACTGCATCAATCTTAAGACTTCGTTTGCATTTCTTCAATGTATACTTATTAGAAAATGTCTTAAAAAAACCTCCGCAGCAATAAAAACTAAATAAAGTCACAAATGTTTTAAACGTCTTGTAAATAAAAATAAGAAAAAAATGCAAAAAGATAAATAACTCAAAGAACGTAAAAAATGTAAATAAATAGTAAAAATGTAATAAAAAAGTATGTCAATTAAAAATACTTAAGAAATTAAATTTAAATTATTATTTTATGGATGATTCTTAAATGTATATATATATATACATGTGGGTGTTGGGGTGGTTTAAAGGTACGGCGTTTGACTCAAATCTGGTAGAGTATTGTTTCGATTTTCAAAACCAGTACTAAGTGCGGGTCCATAATGAGATTACTAAAATTTGATTATTGTATAACGCTTAAAATAGTAAAAATAAAATAAAAATATAATTATTAATTTACCTGCAGATACGGTAATCAATATATTGGTTCGATAATACACCAATTACTGACTTTATATTGCGTTATCGTATGAATAAATTGTCTTTTAAATATGGAAAGACTCACCCACATTATAATCCGGCTTGTGCAAACAAAACCGGATAGTCACTTTATCGGCAAATGATAAAACCAACCAAGGTAAAAAAGAATTAAAAAATTCTATTGGTCAATCTTTGTGAGCAAGTGTGAGTCACGTTGGTGCATTCTTCTATGAAAAGGGGATTTCTTTGACCTTGAAAATGTATATAAGGTGGAAAAATCAATATTTACATAGCACTATACGATTTGTATTGCGTCATCGTGCAAATTTGGTCACACTTTTTTGAAACTTTTCCATCCCCAACTTACGAGTAATCACACTCACAACAGGTTATTTAACTCTTATTGGCTCCTTTTTTTGCAACGTTTTCCCTTCGAGTTGGTTTTATCATCTACCACTTTATCACACTCTAATAATCGTAATCCAACATGTATGTGTTTGTGTATGTTAATTGTTTGTTAGTAAGTTGGATTAACTTGAAATTGAAACGCAACTGTAAACAATTTTACTCCATTTACTTAAAATTAATTTTTGTAACTAATACGACTATACACAATAAATTTATTTTACAGTTTACGTCTTTAAATATTTTTATTTGGCATTATGTTATTGATTTAAAAAAAATAATACATTTGCTTTACAAAATTAATTGTTTTAAATTATATTTTTTAACACATGTATAATTATAGCAAACAATATATGGTTTTTTAATGACAAAAATATTATATAGGTGCATTAACTGATTTATTAGTCAATTATATTTGCTTATTATTATGATTATTATTATTATTGCAAAACCTTTTTGCTTTAAAATGAGAATAAGGCAACAAAATAACAATAACATTTACACCAAAAATAAAGTCCCATAATGTAAAAAGAACAAAATTGAATTTCAACCTTAACTCTCCTACTTTATTCAGGCTTGGGAGTGGCTAGATTGGTTTATTTATCATCTTCTTTTGTTTACCACAATTTTGAATATCGTTTCTTGTTATCTAAACTTCAAGTGATTAAAAAAATATTTATTTTTTACTTGTAATGAACCCTATTAAAATTTTTAAATTTATATATTTAAAAATAAGTTCAAGTGACAAAAATGGTTAAAATAAACTTACAGCCATTTCAAAAATTAACGCAAAAATTACAAAAGTATTAAATCTAAATTAATTTGTTATGTCGCATTGTTTTTTCGGAAAAATAACCATTGAAAATTAAAAATAGTGTCAAGTACTTAATAGTTCATTTATTTATGCTTCGAAATATTTATTTAAAAAGGCTGAGTCGGCCAAAATAGCGTATTTTAAAAGCTACTTCTATATTAACGTGGATAATAAGTCGAAGTTACATAATTTTTATAATAATTAGCAAATTATTATTTTGTGTGCTTAATTTAATTAAAAATGAACAATAACTAATCATTAAAATTGATGTTAAACAAACATTGAAATCTGCCCTGATTGTGATGTTATAGTAATTATCAAAATAAACATTTAATTATTCTAATCTATATAAATAAAAATAATATATTTTATTATTATTATTATTATTATTATTACACAACCCTTTTGCTTTAAAAAATAAGCATGGGGCAATAAGATTACAATTACAGCAAAAAAATTAACATCAAATCTCGTAATTCAAAAAGAACATGAGATAACAAAATGTTTCCATGTATTTAAAAAATTCTGCCAAACGTTTTGCTTGATCCCATAAAATATTCATTTCAATTAGATTTTCTCGAATAGTTCTTAGCCAAGTTTTCTGTAGTCTGCCAACCTTTCTTTTGCCATTTACAATTGTCCATTCCAAAACCGTTTTTGCTGGTCTTTCGGGCGGTAAACGTAGAATCTGACCAATAAATTTTTTTCGTCTAATTGTAATAATGTCATGGAGTGAACGAGAGTCAGTTCTTCTCATGATCTCATCATTTGAAATGTGATTGCACCAGGTAATCTTTAAAATACTTCTAAGACACCGGCAATGAAAAACATTCACCATCTTATCAATATTGTCCGTACGTTTCCACGTTCGACTCCCATATATTGCCGTAGGAATAATTATTGATGCGTACAAACGAAGTTTTGTCTTTAGACGAATAGAAGAACATGACCATATTGATCTGAGTCTATTGAAGACTGATATTGCCTTACCAAGTCTGGCTTTATATATATATATATATTTAATTCTAAATAAAAATTTTAAAACAAATCACATAATTTATTATTTACATTTAACCTTGAAATTCCGCTCAACCGCTTATTTTTCTTTCTGACAGCATCGTTTTTGAAATGGACAGTAGTGATAAAAAATGCTTTTACCTTACTGAAAATAAATTTCGTGTCATTAAAAAATTAAAAAATGAGAGATTTTCATCCAAAAAATTGGTAGATTTATACAAAGTTAACCTTTTAACAGTTTATCAGATTATTATTGGTAAAAACCACGAAATTATGACAATGTTGGAAGAAAACGTGTAACAACAAGTACGAATGACCAAAAAATTATTATAGTGTTAAAAAACATTATAATAAACTTATTTCGGAAAACAAAACAAACAGTTTTAACAATTTTACTTATTCTACAATAAGAAACAGAGCAATTGCATCCGGTTTAACTCTACAATCACCAAAGATTAAGCCATTTTTTACCAAAAAACAAAAGTATGACAGATTAGCCTTTTGTAAACTATAAAGTGAACGACGCTTATGTCATTGGCGTTTTGTATATTTTGCTAATAAAACAATGATTCGGGATGTATTATTTGGATTTAAAAACAAAGTGTTGTGTGGAACGAGTTTTTAAAAATATTTACTTCCGGTTGTTAGAAAAAAACCCCACCCTCAACAAGTAATGTGTTGGTTTGGTATTAAGTTTAATAAACCTATCAAATAGAAATTATATCTGGTACCTTAAATAGTGAAAAATTTGTTTCAGTTATGAAGGACGTTTTTTATTATGAAATGCAACACACTTACACCAGGGTTACTACTGTTTTTCAGGACAATGCTCCATATCATACGTCCAAAAAGGTAACATCATATTTATCTAAATTCACTTTATTTGCTTTATATTTACATTTAGACAGTAGAGGGGCTAAAATCGAAAAAAACTATTTTTCACTCAATTGCCACCCAACAGCCCGAATATCAATGTTATTGAAAATGTTTTCAGTTTGCTAAAGCACAACATCAATAAGTATACTGAAATTAAGGATTTATGTGAACGCATTCGTTTTGTTGTTCAATATGAGATGAAACAAGAATATATCAACACTCTCATCAACAGCTTTCCAAACCGCTTGGATCAGGTTGTTCAAAAAAAAGGCGATCACACAGATTATTGAATTTTTTGAACTTTATAATGTCCATAACCATTTGATAACTGAAAAAATTGCATGTAATCCGTATTTTTGTTAATAGTTGTCTTTATAAATCATGTCAATCATTTTACTCCACTTTCGATTTTGCACCAGTTGCTATTTTATACAATTTTTTATTACTTACAATATATATGTATATATAATTATAGTTTTTTTTCAATTATTATATAGTATTGTATATTATTTAATTGAAGTGACGTTTCTCCTGTATGCTATGTAGATGCTAGAGAGGTTTTAGTTAAATAATCACTTTTTTGCAGTAATTGTTGTGAGAGTTGTAATTAAAATATATTCAAAAAATTATTTAATATAACTAATTGATAAATAATTTAATTAATTTAGTATAATTACAATCTTTAATAATTTAATTGTTGATTTAAGAATCTGACTTACATTATATTAACATATAATGACGTGCTTAAATAAACGCTAGTTTTTATAATTTTCAAATGGTTGACAACCAAAAAATTCAAAATTAATTTCTAAAGGGCTTTTTAGATACGATATTAACAATTTGGGACTATGTACAGCGTTGAACTTTAAAACCATTTTTAAAATAAAATTATTGACAAGATACTGTCAATATTTAAATAAAATTGTAAAATTTTAATTACTACATATTTTATATAATAAAAAATAGTTATATATTTTTGTAAATTATGTAATTTAATAAAACAATAAAAATAAGTTGAAAAATGTTGTTAAATATTTTAGAGTCAATATTGATTTCTATTATATATAACTTTTGCAGCAATGCTTTTTGTTAGCTTTATAGTAAACATAAATAGTTTTTATTTGTATTTGTATTATACCACATTGTTTGTACCAAAATATCTTGTATATATATATATATATATATATATATATTTGTAAATTATTTTATTACATGCAAGGCGTTTAAAATAGAATATTATTAGTTTATTTATTTATTAGTTTTATAAGTTAAAATAATAATTTACGCAATATTATAACTTTTATCCATCTTATAGAATGTAAGCACAAAAATCTTTACAAATGTAATTAATTTGTTTAAACTCTAATTTTGGTTCTGGTTGTTTTTTATTTGTCCATCTTTGTTAACAGTATACAACGGCATTAATTGTAAATATATACCTTACATAAGCAGAAGATTTTAAATTAGGAATGCTTACTTAGAATCAATAAAAAACACCCATTTACATATTCATAAACACAACATTTTTATATAAAGAAAATGTTAAAAAATAACAAGATTGTGTAAATTTGTCAAATTAAACCAAAACGTAAATAATAAAAAATATTAACTTTACTACCAAATATTTGTTTTAATTTTACTAAATTAATGTATCTTCTGTACAATATGGACATCAATATTTCCATTAAAATGTTAAATAACATGTATGGCAAATTTGATTTGTAAAAATTAAATAAAAATAACTTAACTATCCAGTTTTTGACATTTCTAGTTATGATTATTTAATTAATAATTATTAACTATTTTAATTATTGATTATTAAACAAGCGTCACATTTTTGCAATTCGTGTGTTGTATTAATTTTTTGTTTAAATACTGCAGTTTGCATAGTTTGACTGAATTGATTATGTTTCAACGCAACTGAATTAACGTTTGTTTGCTTTCAATTATTACAATTTATATAGGTAAATAACTAAAGACATAATATTATTACATTCCATATTATTTTAGGTTCATCAAGACGACAGTAAACAAAAAGTTGCCACTCACGCTTGTGGATTAGGTATCAGTACTGGTACAACATGTAGATCTTTTATTAAATAATAATTTATGTTAAAAATTAAAGCGATAAATGAAAACACAATGAGTTATTTAAATGTCAATAAAACATCAAATAATAAGTTAAAGTGTAGTGATTGATGCAAATTGTTTATAACATAACTTTTATATGAGCAAAGTTTTTAATTTTATGTTTTAGTTCTTATTCATTTGTCAATTAGATAAAACATAGTACAGCACTTAACAAAGTAATTACTTTTTATGCTTTGTAAAAACAAAATCTTTTATATTTTAAAATTTAACAAAATATAACACAACTGTACTGTTGCTTATGTTTACGAAACATAACATACATTATTTGAAGTAAAATAATTAATAAAAACACAATGTTAAACATAAAACATTTTATTATACATGTATTTAAATAATGAAATATAGAAATTTTAAATATAAATTTGAGTAGACGTAAAGGTTGTTTGTATGCGATTGTTCTAGATAAGAATAAAAGTAAAAAATAATTTACATAATTTAAAATATAATTATAATTTAATTAAAAAGTTAATAATTTGTACAATTTTTTTTTAAAAGTGCTTTAATAAAACAAAAAAAAGTTGCTTGTATACTTTTGAATTAATTACAATGTAATTTAGATTTGATTTTAATTAAATCTTTATTTATTATAAAAATTATATATATATATATATATATATATATATATATATATATATATATTCAGTAATCAGTCAAATATATGTATATTTAATAATAAAATAGATATAATGCATTTTTTGCATTAAAAATGATTTAAAATTGCGCACATAAAAATATAATTCCAAACAAAAATAATAGAAGAAATGAATCCATTTCGTATATTCTCTTTAGTTACAAACATAAAGAATTATTATATATATATATATATATAAATAATTATGTGATGTAATTAACTTAACATTAATAACTACACATACATACACATACGCAACATGCATATGTTAAGTCCACGCTAAATTTAATAAAGTTACAAATTGTTTTTGTGCACACAACATGGGTTTTAATGTGTGGATGTAAACAGATTTAAGTGTTTTTAACATATTAACAGTATGAGTTGTCGTCAACACTTTAAAGCAATTATTAAACTTCACTAGAACTTTGTGACGTAATATTGATAAAGTGCACCAACATATAAGTTGATGTTTTATAAGCAAAAATAATAAAAAAACAAATTGTATATTTTTGAGTAAAAAATAATTTATATTTTAAAAGTATACAGATTATTTTAAAAATTTATTTATTTATTTATTAAACTTGTTAAAACAACTAAGTGGTAGATTTAAATGCAATTTGTCACGTGTGTTTAAGAGGGAAGTTAAAACTATAAAAAATAAAGTATTTTTATATAAAATTGTATTACTACTACAAAGCAGCAATAAACCAAAAGTAAAAATTACAATTTAATGTCATAATGTCTACATAAATCAGCACAAATAAAAAGTTAATTTGTTTTCAATTAAATTTTTTGAAATTACAAAAGCAGAGAATATACATTAACAATTAATAAACAGTTTTTATTTAAGAAATATATTTAATTGAATGTTAAAACTTTTTATGATATTTTATGGCACAAAACTACATATTCAAAATTGTTCAAATGTTTTTCATATACGTGTTTTAATATTGGAAAAATGTTCTTTATTGAAAAATTAAATGTATTATTAATTATTTTGTAAAATGCAGTAAAAGATACTATTTAACTATTTTAAAAAATTGCACGTTGTTCGTATTTTTAAAAATTACGTTTTATTTTATATTAATATTTTTATTTAATTTTTAACTAAAGACAATTAAAATTTGTTAAAAATTTAAAAACTTATTGTATATATATATATATATATATATTAATAAAATTATTATTTAAATTAATGTGTTGCTAATTGAAATTCTGCATTTACTAAAAACGTTGAAGTTAGATTACTACTAGATGCAGAAGGTTTTTTATTAGCTGTAAATATTTCAACACCATAGATAAATGCAAAACAACCTTGATTCATGTATTTTAGAAAATAATAAAATATATTATTGCTGGGTGTATTGTCTACATGAATAACACTTTTTTATAATTTGACAAATATAAATAAATTGTTTTTAAATTTTACGCTAAATATATTTTAATTTAAATATAAACAAAATTATTAAGTTATTATAATATACTAAAAATTTTTTTACTAGTTAGCAAAATAAAACAACAAAATCTTGCTGGCACAAACATCTCAAAATGAAGACCGGTTTCCACCGCAACCTGTCATTCGTGGTCCAGATACATGTGCAATCACTCGTTGCCCACAAAAATGGCTTCTTCTTACTCTGTAGTAGTATATGCATAAAAAGTTGGCTTAAATTTCTCCTCCTTTAGTTCAGATTGGGGGACTGAGCTAGGGATTGAATCATTTTTGATTCAAACTAGTATTATTATAAACAAATAGTTATTAAAAAAGGATTTAAATAAAAATTAAAAAAACGCATTGGAATAAAATACTAAATGTAACACTGATTTATATTGCTGTTTTTTGTTTGTAAAATTATAAAAGACATCTTTAAATACTGTCACATTGTCGTCAAATATTGTAGAATCAACAAATAGGAGTTATTTTGTAAAGTGATACTTCATTCTAAAAAAGGAATTTAAAACAACAAAAATAAATGTCTAATCTATGTTTTAATTCAATTAATTTTAATTTTACAAAAACACAAAGCCTACCGTAAATCAGATATTTGTATACTATTGACAACACGTGTTTGTTGTCGAAATGAAATAAAACGTTACTACACGTCTAGTTAAATGTATTAGAAAAATACTTATTTTTTGGAGTTTATTTTAAACATTTATTTAAAATTATTTCTTATGCAGTTAGAACAAAACATTTTTGTTATAGAACATTAACATCATTGTTAGCTTAATTCTATTTCCGTTTGCGTAAAGATATGGTTAATTTTATTCATACATACAAATATATGTCAAATAAAAGCTGTAAGTAATTGACACAATGTTTCTTATAAATGCGTTTTAAAATATTTTTTTGTTTTTTGATAAATAAATAAATAAAAAATAGCTAAACATTAATGTGTCAAATTTCTACTTCTTATTTATGTTGATAACTAAAAAGTTATTGAAGCTTAATTACTAAATGCGGTGGTCTAGTAGTACAGCGCTGAATTCGATCTTCGGTGGACATGGGTTCGAATCCCATCAATGTAGCTACTCGTGTTCATTCGTTTTCGGCTTCGCTAGTAAATCCATCGCCGAAAAGATAAAACATAAAATAAATAAATAAATAAATAAATAAAAATAAATTTTAGTTATATGGGCATAAATATATGGCTCAATTTAAAAATGATATAACAAAAACAATTAAAAAAACAGTATTTTGAAATGTTTACATTATTTCATGTGAAAGCATAATTTTTCGATGGCCACTTACGGCACCAGCTTTCGACTTTGCTAAATGTCTACTGTTGACAGATGTCCTTCGTAAAACATTTAAATTAGTAAAATAAAATTAAAATAAATCTAATAAATGTTTACTGTTATAAAGTTTATTTATTTTTGACAAATGTAAACTAAAAGTTAAAAATTAAAATAATGCGGAAATAAAATTACAGTACGTATTTTATTTATTGCAAAAAAATTATTATTGTTATTATTAATAAAAATAGTAATAATTTTAAAATAATTTTGTTAATAGATTTAATTTATTTGTATTTATAATTTGTTAAAAAATCGTAAAGAAAATGACTAAAGGTAAGCAGCCTTATTTTATAACAAATTTACGTATTAAAAAAATTAATAAAATAATTCTATGTTTATTTGAATAGTAAAAAATATAAAATATTTTTATTTTTAAAACAAAATTTTATATTGTTAAAGATTATATGATTTTTCCAACATGAATACTTAAACTAAACTTACAAAAACAACAAAGTCTGCACAAAAATATTTTTTTAAAGTTTATTTAATCTGTTAGTGTATAAAAATAAATTTGAAATATAAACAAACAAACAGAAATTACTAACATATTTTTATTACTAAAAAATATTTTAAAAAGTGTATTTAGGCAGATATTTTTTAAAACAATAAATTAAGGTAAAAACTTTCGTTTATTGCATTCCGCATTAAAGCCAAAAATACGTAATAAATATTTACATTATAGTCTAAAATCGAAAAGTTCCAAACACAAAGAAGACTTAATGGATTGCAAAACATTGTTTAAACATTATCATCAAATATGCACTGATAAAAATGTATTAATATATAAAATTTTTTTGTTTAAAAAAATGCAAACAATTTTTGTAATAATAGCAAATTTACATATATAATTATTTTTTGGTAAACAGTTATTTTACAATTTTTTTATTTTTATAAAAGATTGTTATTTTTTTGTATCAAATTTTCTACCAGTTTCTGTATCAAACACGCGATACTGATCATTGGGCATTTTGCAATTTGTATACATTGTCAAATGCCCTTTTTTATTGCAAAATTTTTACTAGAATGGTTTAAATTTTATGGAAGACAACTTTAAATACAATTTACCTTTTTCTAATTTTCGATTACAAATAATTTTTTGACTGGATATCCACGCTAGAAAAATTAAATATTAAACAATTAAATAAATTATTGCAATGACTGGTAAAGATAATAATGTCACAAAACAAACGAATTAAGTAGTTGTAACAAATTGTTTATTTTTTTTAAATGGAAGTTTTTCTATTTTAATAAAAATATATGTTTAACCAAATAATGTGTCTTTAATTTATTTTAAACAAAGATAATTATCACATATACTTCTGAAATAAAATGTAAAAGTTTTATTATTTGAAATTTTTAAAATAATAATTATTTTAAGCGTTTAAATACTTGTATTTAAAAATCTTTTTTCTGTGTTAGTATTGTTTGCAAATATTATTTTTTGATTAAATTTGTTAAATTATTTGGCATTAGTAAAAAAATTATTATGTTTAAAACAATTCAAATTTATAAATGGTGTTTAACGAAAGTTATAGTAAATTATTTTGCATTATTTTTTACATGCTGTAAACATGTATATATATATATATATATATATATATATACCGGTATTTGCTTGTAATTTTACAAAAATAGTAAAACGTTAAGTGAAAAATTCAAATTAAAAACACAAATGTAAATATATTAATGACAACGTTAATTAAACAAATTATTAAAAAATTTATTTGAAAAGTTATTATTAAATGAAAAAATACATTTTTTTTTAATGTGTTTATGTGCTAAATATAACAATATTTTAATAAAAAATAAAAATAAAATAGCACATTTATTAATCATTAGGAAAAATTGTACAAATTGCATATAATAAATACATTAATCTTAAGTGCTAATTTAAATGCTTTTATTTTTTGCTGTTATATAATTAAAAATAATTATATCGAAACATGAGCTACTGTATTTAATAATAATTGTTTAATTGTTTATGTTTATCTTAGTATTTAAACGTGTGGCCCTAATTTAAATTTAATACTTTAATAAATTTTTTTTTGGTCATTCTGATAAAAAATTAAACTTATAAATAATTTGGTAAAATCACTAAAATAATTTATAAAAATTGGGATGTTCCTGATTATATATTACATAATAAATATGGGTAATAAAAAATAAACAAAACATTAATTTATTATCAGAAATTAATGAAGCAATATTTATTATAAATTTTTATTTAATTTACCGATTTAAATTTGCCACTAATTTAGTGATAAATCGATATCGTTGTAGCAAGCAACAATTAAGTAGTATATTTAGTTCAAATAAAATAATTAAATATACATAATAAAAGGCAATTGATGTCAAATATCTAATCAGTTTATCATTTAACTTAATATTAACTATTATATATCTAATTGATAATACTTATTAAACAATAAATCAGTACATATAAATATTTCAACTTATAAATATAAAAATTCAACAAATCCGCGAGTTTTACTGTGCACTTGTACAGCAAATATTAGTAATATTTAATATTTAATACAGTAAAACTCGCAGATTTATTAATTTTTTTATAATTTATAAGTTGAAACTATTTATATGTACTGATTTATTGTTTAATAAGTATTATCAATTAGATAATATTTGTATAATAGTTAATATTAAGTTAAATGATAAACTGATTGGAATATTTGACATCAATTTATAGTTAATGTTGTACCTTTTATTATGTATATTTAGTTATTTTATTTGAACTAAACTATACTACTTAATTGTTTGCTAACTCACAGCATTATCGTTTGTCATAAATTTGAAGGTTCAAATCGAAACAAGAGAAATAAGTTTGGTAAATTTACATATTTTACATTATTTTAAATTCTTAATATTTATTTTTACTAAAAAATAATTGGAGATAGCAAATTAATTTAGATTAATTTTTTTCTGAATTTTCAACACTAATTTATTCAGTGGCTGTATATATATATAGTTAACATTTAACAAAGTTTGCATAAAATAATAAATATTTTACAAAATCAAAGTTATTTACATGCTTTTTACACAAATAATTGAAATAATAAATATTTATCTGAACCAGTAATAAGTTAGGCAATCAACATTTATAAATAGCAACACATATTTTTACATATTTTTTTCCAAATAGAGGACAATCATTTTTTTTTACCGAACGTTTTGTTTAATTGTAGTTTTAGTGTTAGTTTAGATCATGACTATTTACCCGCGTGTAATAATATTTTTTGTTTTTTTTTAAATTGATTTTATCTTTATTACTATGTATACTACAAATTAATAATTTATTTTTAGCAATGTAACTCTATATCTTGTTTTACGCTGATAATGAAAAAACATCTAAAGTACAAATATTTAACTTCTGCAAAGGATCATTAATATTATTTATATGTTATTTGTTAAAAATACGTTTTTTTAAATACCGTTAAATTTAGGCATATTATTTATTTATTAATAAGCAGTCACCCTTTAAAAAATTATATTATATATATATATATATATATATATATATATATATATAATAGATATCACTAATTTTACAAATTTAATAATTCATAAAATGACCATTTTTTTAAACTGTTTTTAAAAGCTTTGGATAAGAATCAACTAAATTATTAATATAATCTTGGTAAACTTAATTTTTTAACACAATCATTTTTTTCTTTAAGCTTGCCTTCATTTTTTATCCGATTTACCTCTTGTTTAAAATAGCCATAAAAGCAATAGAATGAAGCACAGTTTTTTGTTAGTTAAAGAATCTTTAGTCTAAACATTAAAAAATTATGTTAAATTTTTAATTTTGGTAAGAAGTAAGTTACCTTTTTGTCACATGCACTGGAGCATTATTTTAAACAAACACTAAATGCCCTATAGCATTTTTTCGTAATTTAGTCATAATTTTTTTTTAAATGTTTTAAAATTTTGAGTTGTTTAAGTAGTTATTTTTTCAACCTTATTTTGGTAGTTATCCAAACTTAATTCCATAATAACCATAAAACCATAATAAATGTTTAACCTTTTTAACAATGCAATTGTAGTTTTGAGGAAAATCTGGACTATAAATAGCCGTGGATTGCACTGTCTACGGTTTATACTATAAAGCACACTTGTCAATAAAAATAATTAATCTCAAAAAACAAACTAAACGGTTTTCATACATGTTTGCAAATTCCACACATTTTTTTCTGTTGTGCTGTTAAAACTTTTTAAAAACCTTTTCTTTAACTGCAAATTGACTGATTTTATCCAATCGCAAATATAAAAAAAATAGCTAATTTCGGGTATCTTTATTTGTTTAATAGGCTCATTTTGTTTGTTTTTTTCATTTTTCTAATTATAAACAAATTATTTTGTTTACTAGTTAATGGTGCAAATACAGTTCCTGCTGTTTATAGACGTGTGTAATTTTTTAAAAGTCTGTATACAACCTTTGTATTAACCTCAAATAAATTTGCAATTTCTTTAATAGTTAAACCAAAGTTATAATTTTTATTTATTTGTTTGTATCTTTTAGCAGTCAAGAAAAAGTTTCTATTATTTAAAATTATTGTAATTAATTAATTGCTGTAAATGTGAAAAAATATGCTAAAGTTAAAGGATAAAATTAAATCGATAAAACAAAAATTGGGGTCAAAGATTTAAAACTATTCTTTAATTTTTTTACACAATAATTAATGTTAATGTTTATATAAATATAACGTTTGAAAACTAATAAATTTTCTTTAAATAAAATGCATAAAGTAATGTGTACTGGGTTATGTAAACACTTGTAAAATTATGTAACGAACTAATGATAATACTTGAAATTGTTGTTGCATAATTGCTTGAACCAGAAATAATTCAATTTAGCCAGACCCAAGCCTGGAAAAGAAAAGAGGGTTTGAGCACAAGGTTAGCTACCTAACTTCTAAAAAAAATTCATATTGCTACGGAAAAAATAAGAGGACGTCATTTTGGCAAACAACAGCAATAAAATGATTGCACGTATTGAGATGACAAAGTTACACAAATGACAGGGTTGACTGGTAAGCCGAAAGGAAGCTCAATAATCGATTTGCAGAATTTTCAATGCCAATGAAATTTTGTTGTTGTTATTGTTTTATTGCCCCATGTTTATTTTTAAAGCAAAAGGGTTTTGTATAATATATAATATAATAATAACTATTAACAATTATCAATATAAATACAATTTATCCAAAACTTTCTAAACATTTAAATATTTATAATTATAAAAAATTAAAAAAACAGTTAACTTCAAGTATTGATTGCCCATATTTATCTAGCATAATTACTTTGTTGAAAAAAAATATTTTTTAAGTTAAAACAAAAACAAATAAAAAAATAAGAGTTTATTGATAAGTCTCATTTTAGACCCTATATATATATATATATAACATTTTTATTAATTATGATAAAATTTGTTGTAGTTATTTATTACTTTTACTGTACTTTAAATATTTGCATAATTAGAAAATTAATTACTTTATTTTGTAAAAATTATATAATATCCAGAAATACGATTTTTATGTTTTCAGTAATACTAATTATAACATTTTAGTACCGGTAGTGGGATTCGAACTTAATGCCTACCAAAGTCCAAATTGAGTGTTGTATTGTCAAACCACAATAGAATACGTGTTATTACTGTTTTTTGTATGCACTAAGTCAACCCAACTTTAATAAATCTCTATTTAAACATAGTAATTATGTTTTAAAAAACGTTTTATTTTCAATGAGTAAAAATTTACTTTTAATTACTATTATTTCACGGATAAAATTTTGTTAATAAATATTATTGCGATTATATTAAAAACATATTAAAACAATTAAATTAACCGGCACTTTTAAAGTATAAAATTTATTAAATAATATTTTTATTACAAATCTTGTTTTAAATGTTTAATTTTTGGAAATAGTATAATTTTAATATACATTTAAACCAAACAAAATGCATTAAACAAATGGGTTAGAAGTGTTCTTCTTCTGATAGAATATATTAACCAATTACATTTTTAGTAATTATTGCATTAACTCAAATAAAATAATTTTTTACATTAGTTAATTATTATTGTTAATATTTTTCAACTTGCAAGTTTTACTGTTTTCAATAAAAAAAATCTTATTTTAATATGAAAATAACAATTATAATTTGTTTAGGTAAATAAACATTTTAATATATATATATATATATATATATATATATATATATATATACTGATTATACTTTTATTAAATTAGCTGTATGTTAATATTTGTAGTTTTTATTTAGATTATTTAATTAAAACAATGTACAATAATTCCATTTTTAAATACAAATTTAGCGTAATAATAATAACAATTATTTTTGATGCTGTTTACTGTGCACTTGTACAGCAAATATTAGTAATATTTAATATTTAATACAGTAAAACTCGCAGATTTATTAATTTTTTTATAATTTATAAGTTGAAACTATTTATATGTACTGATTTATTGTTTAATAAGTATTATTAATTAGATAATATTTGTATAATAGTTAATATTAAGTTAAATGATAAACTGATTGGAATATTTGACATCAATTTATAGTTAATGTTGTACCTTTTATTATGTATATTTAGTTATTTTATTTGAACTAAACTATACTACTTAATTGTTTGCTAACTCACAGCATTATCGTTTGTCATAAATTTGAAGGTTCAAATCGAAACAAGAGAAATAAGTTTGGCAAATTTAAATCGGTAAATTAAATAAAATTATTAACATAATAAATATTACTTCATTAATTTCTGATAATAAATTAATGTTTTGTTTATTTTTATTACTATATTTATTATGTAATATATAGTAAAGACATCCCAATTTTTTATAAATTATTTTGAATGATTTTACCAAATTATTTATTTAAGAAGTTTAATTTTATCAAATTGTTAAAAAAAACTTATTAAATTATTAAATTTAAATTAAATTTTACGTTTAAATAACTTTTTTTTAAGATAAACACTAAACAATTAAACAATTATTATTAAAATACAGTAGCTCATGTTTCATTATATAATTATTTTTAATTATATAAACAGCAAATAAAAACATTTTAAAATTAGCACTTAGATTAATGTATTTATTATATGCAATTTGTACAATTTTTCTAATGATTAATAAATGTACTTTATTTTATTTTATTTTATTAAAATATTGTTTATAACCCCCAGCACATAAACACATTAAAAAAATGTATTTTCATTTAATAATAACTTTTCAAATAAATTTTTTTTTAATAATTTGTTTAATTGTGTTGTCATTAATATATTTACAACTGTGTTTTTAATTTGAATTTTTTCACTAACGTTTTTACTATTTTTTTGTAAAATATACAAGCAAATACCGGTATATATATATATATATATATATATATATACATGTTTACAGCATGTAATAAAAAATAATGCAAAATAATTTACTATAATAACAATTAGAGCACATAACATCATTTAATTATTTTAAACATATTAATTTTTTTACTAATCTATGTTTTCAAAAATAATTTAACAAATTTAATCAAAAAATAATATTTGCAAACAATACTAACACAGAAAAAAGATTTTTAGATACAAGTATTTAAACGCTTTAAATAATTATTATTTTAAAAATTTCAAACGTAAACTTTTTATTTTATATTATTTCAAGTATATGTGATAATTATCTTTGTTTAGAATAAATTAAAAAGACACATTATTGGTTAAACGTATATTTTTTATTAAAATAGAAAAACTCCATTTTAAAAAAAATAAACAATTTGTTACAACTGCTAATTCGTTTGTTTTGTGACGGTATTAATCTTTATAAACAGTCATTGCAATGTTTTTATTTTAGTGACAATGCGATTTTCTACAAACGTGGATATCCAGTCAAAGAATTTCATTATTTCAGGCCAATCGAAATTAGAAAAAGGTAAATTGTATTTACAAAGTTGTCTTGTTTAATTCCGCCTAGAGACAAACCATTCTAGCCAGTACCAAGCCTGGATAAAAGGAATTTTTGCAATAAAAAGGGCATTCGACAGTATACAAATTAATGCCAAAATTATTTAATGATCATAATCCTTTAAATTGGTTTGATACAGAACCAAGTAGAGGAAACTGACTACAAATAACAATCTTTTATAAAAATAAAAAAATTGTAAAATGTAACTTTGTTTACCAAAAATAATTATATATGTAAATTTGTATTATTACAAATTGTTTGCATTTTTTAAAGCAACAAAAGTACTATATATTAATACACTTTTTGTCAAAATGCACTTTTGATTCTACATGCGCTTTCATTTGATGATAATGTTTTTTAAACAATGTTTTTTGCAATCCATTAAGTCTTCTTTTGTGTTTAGACTTTTCGTTTTTAGACTATAATTGTAAATATTTATTACGTATTTTTTGGCTTTAATTTCAATACTGGAATGCAGTAAACAGAAAAGTTTTTACCTTAATTTATTGTTTGCAAAATATCTGCCCTAAATACACTTTAAAATATTTTTAGTAATAAAAATATGTTAATTTTATAATTTCTGTTTGTTTGTTTATATTCAAAATTTATTTTTATACACTAACAAGATAAAATGCATACAAAAAACTTTAAAAAATAACACGGTTTAAATGGTTTGGGCTTACAATAAAATTGTTGTTTTTGTAAGTTTAGTTTAAGTATTCATGTTGGAAAATCCGTATAATTAGCAATATAAAATTTTAGACATACAAAATAAAAAATGTTTTATAGTTTTTTACCTATTCAAATAAACATAGAATTACATTTTATTAATTTTTAATACGTAAATTTGTTATAAAATAAAGGCTGCTTACCTTTCTTTTGAATCATTTTCTCTTTACGATTTATTTTTTAACAAATTATAAATACAAATAAATTAAATCTATTAACAAAATTATTTTAAAATTATTTTTAATTCTTACTATTAACAAATAATAACAATAATAATTAATTTTTTTTTTTGCAATAAATAAAATACACTGTGTTTTATTTCCACCCATTATTTTTAATTTTTGACTTTTTAGTTTACACATTTGTATCAAAACAAAATAAACTATACAAAACAGTAAACATTTATTAGATTTATTTTAATTTTATTTTTACTAATTTAAATGTTTTACGAAGGACATCTGTCAACAGTAGACATTTTAGCAAAGTCGAATTTGGTGCCGTAAGTGGCCATCGAAATTATGCTCACATGAATATGTAAACATTTCAAAATACTGTTTTTTAATTGTTTGTTATATCATTTTTAAATTGAGCCATATATTATTTATGCCCATATAATAAAGTTTTTTATTTTTATTTATTTATTTATTTATTTATTTTATGTTTGCTACTTTGAATGTTTTACGAGAAACATCTTTCAGCAGTGGACATTTTAGCGAAGCCGAACGTGGGCCCGCATTTTAGTGCCGGTGGTGGGATTCGAACCCATGTCCACCGAGGTCCGAATTCGAGCGCTGTACCGCTAGACCACCACATTTAGTATTAAATTGTGTTAATTAAGCTTCAATATAACTTTAGTTAATCAACATAAATAAAGTAGAAATTTTGTGACACATCTAATATTTGCTTATTTTTTATTTATTTATTTTATCAAAAATAAAAAATATTTTAAAACGCATTTATAAGGAAACATTATTATTATCAATTTACTTTTTAGGTTTATTTGACATATGCTATTTGTATGTATAGATAAAATTAACCATATCTTTTACACAAACGAATAGAATTAAATAACAACGATGTTAATGTTCTACTGTAAAAATGTTACGTTCTAACTGCATAAAAATAATTTTAAATAAATGTTTAAAATTAAACTCCAAAAACTGCTCATTTTTTCTAATACACAATTAACTAGACACGTGCTTCAATAATTAAACGTTTTATTTCGTTTCGACAACAAAAAACACTCGTGTTATCAATAATTGCTCCCAAATGTCTATTTATTAAAAACTGGTGTTTTTTGTAAATTATAAAATTAATGAATTAAAACATAGATTAGACATTTATTTTTTGTTGTTTTAAATTCCTTTTTTTAGAATAAAATATCCTTACAAAAATACTCCCTATTTGTTGGGTTCTACAATATTTGACGACAATGAATATTTCGACAGTGACTAAAGATGTCTTTTATAATTTTACAAACAAAACAAGTAATATAAATCAGTGTTACATTTTAATATTTTTTATTCCAATGCGTTTACTTAATTTTTTTTTTAATTTTTATTTAAATCCTTTTTTAATATGTAATTTTGTTTATAACTCTTCCTAGTTTGAATCAAAAATGATTCAATCTAGTCAGTCCCAAGCCTGAATAAAGGAGGAGGGTTTAAACGCAAGATTAGCAACTTGGCTTTTGTAAAAATTTATACTGCTACGGAAAGAATAAGAGAATGCCATTTTGGTAGACAACTGCAATGAAGTGATTGCACGTATCTGGATGAGAAAATTACACAGATGACAAGGTTGAGTGAAAACCGAAAGGAAGCTCAATCTTCGATTTGCAAAATGTTTAATGCCAATAAGACTTTGTTGTTTTTATTTTGCTGTAATTGTTGTCTTATTGCTCTATGCTTATTTTTAAAGCAAAAGGGTTTTGTATAATATAATAATAATAATTTTGTTTATATTTAAATTAAAATATATTTAACATTATAAAATTTAAAACAACACATTTTACACTAGTATTAAATTTATAAAAAAGTGTTAACTTACAAAATTGTAGGATGAACACAAAAAAAGCAAAATATAACCATTTAATTAGTATATAATTTTTATTTCATTTTTCTAAAATACATGAATCAAGGTTGTTTTGCATTTATCTATGGTGTTGAAATATTTACAGCTAATAAAAAACCTTCTGCATCTAGTAGTAATCTAACTTCAACGTTTTTAGTAAATGCAGAATTTCAATTAGCAACACATTAATTTAAATAATAATTTTATTAATATATATATATATATATATATACAATAAGTTTTTAAATTTTTAACAAATTTTAATTGTCTTTAGTTAAAAATTAAATAAAAATATTAATATAAAATAAAACGTAATTTTTAAAAATACGAACAACGTGCAATTTTTTAAAATAGTTAAATAGTATCTTTTACTGCATTTTACAAAATAATTAATAATACATTTAATTTTTCAATAAAGAACATTTTTCCAATATTAAAACACGTATATGAAAAACATTTGAACAATTTTGAATATGTAGTTTTGTGCCATAAAATATCATAAAAAGTTTTAACATTCAATTAAATATATTTCTTAAATAAAAACTGTTTATTAATTGTTAATGTATATTCTCTGCTTTTGTAATTTCAAAAAATTTAATTGAAAACAAATTAACTTTTTATTTGTGCTGATTTATGTAGACATTATGACATTAAATTGTAATTTTTACTTTTGGTTTATTGCTGCTTTGTAGTAGTAATACAATTTTATATAAAAATACTTTATTTTTTATAGTTTTAACTTCCCTCTTAAACACACGTGACAAATTGCATTTAAATCTACCACTTAGTTGTTTTAACAAGTTTAATAAATAAATAAATAAATTTTTAAAATAATCTGTATACTTTTAAAATATAAATTATTTTTTACTCAAAAATATACAATTTGTTTTTTTATTATTTTTGCTTATAAAACATCAACTTATATGTTGGTGCACTTTATCAATATTACGTCACAAAGTTCTAGTGAAGTTTAATAATTGCTTTAAAGTGTTGACGACAACTCATACTGTTAATATGTTAAAAACACTT
>JAKXYG010000006.1:0-10000 GCA_025895645.1 Cardicola forsteri
TCTACATGTCGTATAAATATGGGAAATAATGAAGAGGTGACCACGTCACCAACAAAAATGAATGAATGAACTACTGAGCAGCAACCAGTACTTAACCTAGCGTTAAAATCCCCTATTATCACTGTCAAATTTGATTAACTTTTATACTTAATTATCGTGGCCTGTAGTTTATAAAATGTGGCTGCGTACATGTTTATTATTCCGAAAGCAGCCAGTCATCATTCAATGAAAGCTTCCGTCGCGCTTGACAACGTAATAAGCGTAACACTCTATTTAGCGGGGTCCAGAAACATTACATCAAACAAGTCGAAAATGTTGATCCTCAAGGTAAACTTATAGTACCGGTGGGGGGGTGTTTATCCTCGATAGCAATAGTAATAATCCTGCGTCTGGTGCATCCTAGATTAATATGAAGGTAGGATGCCGCGTATCAACCAAGAAACTTCTTTTTTTCCTACATTTGTATACTACTTATTAGGATAATTAAGTAGCACTATAAAACCATCGGAGTTCATTGTTGGTTATGCTATACAATTATAAAAATAGGCGGAGGCCTTACCAACTACACACACGCAGTGCATATATCCTAATGGGTTACCTTTTTATATTGAATAGTCTCACTTGTTTAACAAGGTCGTGGAAACAACAACTTGTGTATGCGTGTGTGGCTGTTAAACTTTTCTGTTCCAATTCTCATCTTTTCTTAACCAGACAGGCTATGACAGTTGTGTGTAGTATATATCATCGAGTTACTTTTAGACTTGTGTAGTCTGTTTATTTCCACCATGCTGATTGGTTTACAAAACACTTTATCCTTATCTTGGCGACGCTTTTATTCTCCCTTGAAACTTGGTAATCCAAAAAATTTCCTTTTTACAAATATAGTCAAATGTATATTTAAATCATTGTTAGGCGGCACCAAATATATACGTTTTATCTGTGAAAAAATTAAAACAAAAAAAATCAATAGTGTTGCTTAAATTCCCAAACATTTGGTCGACACGGGACTGGAATGGCGGTCGTTGGCGCTACTACTTGTAATTGCCAATTCAGTAGTATGGTGATTGTTTGACAATAATGTTTTGATTAGCTCGGGTTCGTGTGTCGAAATGGATTGAAGCCAGTGGACGACCCAGGATTTAGACATGTAGCCAGTCGCGTGACTGTCGTCTGTAGACTGTCGAGTCTCGGGCTGATGAAGAGATACATGCTTGTTTCCTGCGGTTGCCATCGACGGATGTTTAGGAGAATCGTCGGGTTGAACGTTGGCGCGTTTCATTTTGTACCGGTGATTTTGAAACCAGATTTTAACCTGTAATTTAAATTTTTATAAATATCTTAATAGCAACGAATAATAAATTTTGACTGATTATTTTGTTTATTAGAACATTTATTGTGTAAAACTTTTAGTTATTTGTTAGAGGAGAGAAAAAGTATCTTTTTACTGACTCCAGAAGATGGTATGAGCTCAGGATTAGTAATCTGGTTTTGATAAATAAGTTTATTCATTCCCAGTTTGAATAGCTTTTCAAATTCCTATACGAAATAGTTGTCGGGTACGAATTGAACTTGGAGGAATAAACGAAGTTTCCTGGCTAGAAGATCGCTTTTTGCGAAAACGCCAGGAATAGTCGAAGCGATCTTTTTTATGGTTGGTGCCAGTTGACGGATCTACAAAATTAACAGGTAAATGTATACCTTAAGATACTTGAAAAGTATCTTGGGTGTATGCTAACACCATTCACTGAATGACAGTGCAGTGAATGCCCAGTTATACCGCTGTGCACTCAATCCCTGTTGTTATTAGACAAGATGATTGTTGGCACCCTAGTCCAGGATGCACCACGTGGAGGACGAACAGTCAGGAATATCACCATCATTGGAAATTGAGACTTTGAATAAGCATTAGCCAAATCCTCAGGATAATTAATGTGCTAAAGTAACAACAGTATTAAAATACAGCAACAATAGGTGTTAAATATATTGATAATGACATATGTTTTGCCGGGGTGGCCTAGCAGTACAGCGCTCGATTTGGACCTGGTTCGACATGCGTTCGAATCCCACTACCGACCCACTAAATGCGGGCCGATGAATGTTGGACGTCATATTATTTTTAATTGGTCAAAATTTGAGTGAATTCTATTGGATGTGGGTTTTGTGCTCTGATTGGTTCATTTTCAAAATGAGCTGCAATTGAATGTTTTGCTCTCACCTCAATGACTGGACTCGACGTAGTTATTCTAATTGGAAGGAGGTGGTAAATGCTATCCACGCTTTTAAAATAGATGCCAACAGTGAGTTTTTATCAGAGTGTATCTGAAGACCGTCGAGGAGATGAAAGATTTCCATAGACGGGTTTTTTTACAGATGTACTTTTTATCAGAAGCGAAAATTATAAAGCACAGGACTTTGTAAGATCAAGTAACTTCATTTTTATGTAATTTGTTGTAGAACTAAAAATTTTAATTGTCCTGCACCTGGGTGGGCATGGATTCGAATTCCACTGCTGAAAAGTGCATTTTCCGTAAAACAGTCATAGTAACAAACAAAAAATAAAGTTTTTTAATTATGTGGCTCAGCGGTACAGCGCTCGACTTAGATCGGGATGGGCATCGGGGTTCGAATCCCACCACCGACCCACTAAATGCGGGCTCACGTTCGGCTTCGCTCAAAACGTCTACTGCTGAAAAATGCATATCCCGTAAAACTTTTAAAGTAATAAAATAATAATACCTGCGTGGGCGTTAAATTTAAATTTTTTGCCAAATGTTCTCTTTCGACTGACGTAAGATACTTCTGTTCGTTGAAGCACTGTTCCAATTTGCATGTTTGAACTTTGCTAAATAAAATTCTTCTTTTGCGGCGTTTGCTTATTGGCTGTTTCAAGTCGCCATTGAATTCGGTCATACTTTCACCCGATTGGTTAGTTACATTTTCATCTGTATATGGCTCATTATTGATTGATTGTAAAGTCAAACGATCGAATTGATGAATGGAATTAATTTTATCTTCATGACACATACTACTTACAACGTTGTTGTTATTGTTATTAGTAATATTAGACAACAAATTATAAGTGTCCATTTGGGATGCATTGTGATAGTAATTTTTAAAAAAATCCAATAAAATGTTTGAATTGTAGGTTGGCGCTTTCAAATTTAAATTGTTTTCTTCAAAGTTATTTGTTTGTTTGTTTGTATTTGATGATAAATTGATCAGTGCGTTGACGTCAAACTTAAGGTTTAAATCTATAATTTAAAAATTATATTTTATAAACTTGACTATTTAAATGTATTTCAGTAGCATAAAATTAATAAGTTAATGTTTTGAAAGGTTTTGAAAGGTTTTGAATGGCTGAATTAAGCGCCAGTAATTAAATTCAAATTCTGCATGTTAGTTACCTGGACTATTTCAGTAAAATATATATTATATATTATTTTTAAACATATAATTCAGTTTTTTTTTAATTTTATTTATTTTATTTTGTTTATTACTTTGAATGTTTTACAAGAAACATCTTTCTGCAGTGGACATTTTAGCGAAGCCGAACGTGGGCCCGCATTTTAGTGCCGGTGGTGAGATTCGAATTTATGCCTACAGAGGTCCAAATTTGAGCGTTGTACTGCTAGTGATGACATTAGTAAAAAAATTAAGATGTATTTAATTTAATCAGTTAATTCTTAAAAAAATTAATCATCTCATAATACATCGATTTTGAAATCCGTCTGTGTTGAGATATATTCAGTTTCAATTATAGCACGGAAACTATGTTAGCAGATTTGTACTCAAATATTCACTTATAAATCCCAATAAAAAAATGAAAACTTTAAAACATCAACAACATCAAACCGTTTTCTACTTTTTCAACAGATTTTTACCCCTTTTATGAATGGTCGCTGATTCTGGTCAGTTTTCTCCATTTACATCTATATCAAACCCAATTTGAAGCATTATAGCCATAAATAGTTTTAGCCTGGTTTTTTTTTACTACTGCAAATCCTCCTTCTTTATGCGGGTTTTGGATCGGTTTATTTTCTAATCTTCTTCAGGTAGAATGATAGCAAGTCACAAGAGTAAAATCAGTTTTATTTTATGTTTGCTACTTTGAATGCTTGCACGAGAAATGCATTTTTCAGCAGTGGACATTTTAACGAAGCCGAACGTGGGCCCGCATTTAGTGGGTCGATGGTGGGATTCGAACCCCGATGCCCACCGAGGTCCAAATCGATCGATTCATTATTTTACTATATTGACATTTAGTGGACACATGATAAGACTCCAGTTACAAGTTCGCCAACTCCTTCTTGCTTGGCGATACAGCGGTACACCCAGTGCTGCGATAATTTAGTCGGTTAGTGCTGAATTCAAGTACCACCACCAGCCCCATAGCCACAAAGCCTTACTAAAATTTTTACCCGTTTTGTTGGATCAAATAGCTGCATTCAAATGTCAAAAAACCACTTTCATCAACTGACACAGCTGTTTGTGGAATACAATGAAAACAAGACACCCCATCCCGACAGACGTATTCAAAGTAGTTTTGGCATGTGTCTTATTGGTGTGCCAAACTGAAGACAAAACAATAAATCACACTAGGCGGCCTTGTGTCACACAAACCCCCAAAACGTGTCTATCACAAACCTTGTCTGGTTGCCACAGTAATGTGACCAATGTTCACTTGTAGGTTGTGAACAATGCAAATGAAGATGTAAGTGAAAAAGAAGACGTGTTGTCATGTCGAGACGGCAGTTTGTTGTAATGATAACAAAAGATGTCCACTAGCCAATTGTATCTTTGTCGAAAATGTGCTGATACTACTGGCATCAAAAAGAAGTACGGAGTGTTGGAGTGACAAAGAAATGAAGTTGGATGACCACGGGTTTGAGTGCCACCACAGGCAATAAATGAGGGTCTTTGATTGTCTTTTTGGGGAGCATCCAAGAAGCAACAATCAAGTAATAATAATAATAGTAGTAGTAATTATTTCATTATTAATAATAATGATGATAATGATAATAATATTAGCAATAATAATAATAGCAATAACAATAATAATAGTAATGATAATAGCAATAATTATTATTATTAATATTATAGAAATAATAAATATATTATTAATAGTAATCATAATAATATTTTTATTATTAATAGTAATAATAATAATAATAATAATAATAATAATAATAATAATAATGACAATAATAGTAATAGTAATCATAATAATCGCAATAATAATAATAATAATAATAATAATAATAATAATAATAATAATAATAATAATAATAATAATAATAATAATAATTGTAATAATAATAACAGTAATAATAATAATATTAATAATAGTAGTAATATTATTATTAATAATAATAATAATAATGACAATAATAATAATAATAATAATAATAGTAATCATAATAATCGCAATAATAATAATAACAGTAGTAATATTATTATTAATAGGAATAATAATAGTAATAATAATGACAATAATAGCAACAATAATAATAATAATTAGAATAATCGCAAAAATAATAATAATAGTAGTAATTTTGTTATTATCAATAGTAGTAATAATAATAAAAACATTCTTCAGTTAAATAATCACTTTTTTGCACTAATTGTTGTGAGAGTTGTAGATTTATATTTGGGTTAGACTAGCTCGACTTGAACTTGAGTGGGCATCGGGGGGTTCGAACCCCACCACCACCGAGCCACCCAATGCGGACCCACCAAAACGTCCACTGCCGAAAGATGGCGTTTTGCATCAAAACATTCAATGCAGCAATAATGAATAAATGCAAGTGAACATTGAGATAAGCCAGTCTGCATTCCGTTACGATGACGCTGAAGACTCTACAGTGCTTTATCCCAGGAAAAAAAACATTATTGCTTCAGGCAATGATATTCGACCGTACATCTGTTTGCCGAAACAAATCAAAGTTAATGTACCTTGCCAAGAGCTATTGTCAAGTAACTTTGGCAATAAGTGAACCATATTTTTCCTTGTGTTATTGTTTTGTCAACGATATATCAATTCGCGCCTCTTTTGGACGAGGGCGGATGACATGTCATGTCTTATCGTCTTATTTTCAACCTTTACGGTTGACATGATTTGTTAAATATTTTTTATAAAATAAAATAATCGTTGTCAAGTTGCGTCATCGTTTGTTTTTTATTCTCTGTCAATTGGTGATTAGCAATCAACGTGGTTCGGCCTATATAATTATCTTGCCCACGAGTCAGATGATGGATTAAGATTGACGTGGAATTTGTGTTCAACAGGTTTGCGTGACTCCCGATCTGAGGGTGGCAATAAGTAGTAGTCATCATATTTGTTTGTGTGCAGGTAAATGACGAGTATCTGGGGATATTTGAAAAAATTGGGTTTATTTCTTTTTTGCGAGTTTTTTTTCAACCTATTTCTTTTGCTCTAAAAAACATGAGGCGTATGAATGCACATTAAACGTTTGGGTTTTGAACAACCCCGTTATCGAAATCATGCTGCTTTCAAGGGTAGAGCCCTTAGTTTAATGAAATGGATTTCTATTGTGCTGTTTTTTTTACTTTTACAGAGGCCAAGTTGCTAATCAGGCAGTCAAAACCCTCCTCCTTCCTCAACCAGACTGGCTACAGTGTTTAGAATATTCGTAGAAAGAATTTGATTTCTTGGAGTTGCCAATGTAATACTGTTAAATTGTCCAAATCCATATAAATAACAGGTAGAGTTTTAACAGACGAGTCTGTAGTAATTTTCATTTATAAAATTTAGTAAGAACAACATTACTATCCAGTTTTTAACATTTTCCATTCAATTAGACATTATTGATTATTATAATTATCGATTTTTCCTTCAAATGAACAAACATCACATTTTTGTGAGTTGTATTCACTTGTTCGTTTAAATACTGCAGTTTGTATATTGAATTGATGATGTTTCAATGTGACGTGACTTGGCGTGTATAAACACAGGCATACGTTTACCATATGTAGCTATTGAGATAAGGGAAATAATCCTGACACAAAACCAGGCAATCTTACGAACAGCAGAACCGTCACAAGAATACCGTCCATCAGCCCATCGATCGTTAAATTCTGTACAAATATAGAAATAGCGAATCTCTACCGTAGCGGGATCCCATGTCCGATCGAATGCTTCTGTACAACAGCGAAAGGACGCCATTTAATTATGGTAAAAGTAACTCAAGTGCACTATTTGATTAAATCGCGGCAAGGAAGTGAAAGCAACATGATTTGGATGACGGAATTCGGCGAATTTCAATTTTTAATGTCCTATGAATGCAACTTCCACTTCCCCCTGCTTTTCAAACAATAATAAACAATGATTGAGCGTAAAAACCGAAAGGAAGAGCTCAAAGCTGAATTTTCAATGCCATAAATTCAAAATATAATCGTATGCTGGTTGAAAGTGAAAGGGGTTTGCATTAAAGTACCTCCAAAAATATTGACAATAACGAATAAACATCAAATCATCGTTCAAAATGAAAATCAATTTTCAGGTCAATCAAAAAACCCACCATATGTGTGTCTACAAAAGGTGCAGTAAACCCCATACACACACACTTGAACTTATCATATTTTTAAATTATTCTTAGACAGAATCAAATTTCATTATTCAACCCGTTAATTTTATTTTACAGTGGACATCATGTATGTTAGAGAGAGAGAATGGTTGAATTCATTTGTTCCGTTTACTGGGGTTGTATGAAATAATAAACACCTCTTCATTTATTATTATTATTATTTGTACGGCATAATAATTGATGAGTTTGATAAGCATAACAATTGTATTTGGTTCAGGTTATTGTGTTATTTATTTATTTATTGTGAGTACTGACTATTCGTCCTCCACGTGGTGCATCCTGGACTAGATCCCCGTAGGCATGTAGACTAATAACAGCAGTGACTGAGTGCACAGCGGTATAACTGGGCTTCCGCTACGGCGGGTGGGTGCGAACATACACCCAGAATACTTAGAGGGTATTTTAAGGTATACATATACCATATGTAGGCGTTGGGCTGAGGGAGATAAGCCTGACAATTTATTAGGCAGCCTTGTCAACCTTTGCGTACAATGACGATATCACAAGAATCCCGTCTACCAGCCAATAAACTTCGTTATTCTTCTACATTTGCTACGCTTATCAAGCCATCGAAGTTGATCGCTTTATATGCCGTATAAATATGGAAAATAATGAAGAAGCAACTACGTCATCAATGAATGATGACATAATCACCTCTTCATTAGTTCCATATTTGTACGGCATATTAAACAATCGACTTGAATGGTGTGATAAGCGTAACGAATGAAGAAGAATGACGAAGTTTTTTGGTTGGTAGACGGCATCCTTGTGACGGTGCTATTGTTCACAAAGATTGACGAGGCCACATATGGTATACGTATACCTTAAGATACCTTTGAAGTATCTTGGATGTATGCTTGCACGTACACGTCAAATTGGGAACCCAATTTTACCACTGGTTATCCGGTTCCTGCCTCGTTTGTATATATATATGCATGTACCGGGGTGGTCTAGCGGTACAGCGCTCGAATTCGGACCTCGGTGGACATCGGGGTTCGAATCCCATCGCCGGCACTAAAATGCGGGCCCAGGTTTGGCTTCGCTAATTGTCCACTGCTGAAAGATGTGTTTCTCGTAAAACATTCAAAGTAGCAAACATAAAATAAGAATAAAAAAATAGAAAATAGATACCTAGGGGCACCACATGGAGGAGGATTAGTCAGGAATAACACCATCATGGGAAATTGGATGACTCCAATCCTCAGTATCATTGGCATCCTATGATTTTCAAAGTCGAAAATGTAATGTTTGATAGCGTAAAACAATTTTGAGTTGTTCGCAAAAGTCGACAAAACAGCTTGATTTTTTTGTCAAGGTTATCTTCCTTATGCGTATACTTTAATATACCTTTCGCATACGCTGAGTGCATGCTTACACTCATGCACCAAGGCAGAAGCCCGTTATATTGCTGTACACTCTGGATCATCAATTCCATTCCATAAATCAACTAAAATTTGAATTATTATTCAAAGCTGCATGATAGTTCACCTTATTCTTATTATTGTGGCTTACAGCTGCAAATCTTTTCCAAAACACGTTGAGAACAAGGAAGAGGGTTCGAGCGCAAGGTTAGCAACCCGGTTTTTTTAATATATTGCTAATGAAACAAGACAAGAAGACATTATTTGATTAAATCGCGGCAAGGAGAGTGAAGGCAACATGATTCCGATGACCGAATTCGACAAATTTTTCAATCATTAATGTGTACAATGTTCAAAGTCCTGTTGAATTCAACTTGCATTTGCCGCTCACCCCCATACTTGTCAAGCCAACAAGGTTTCAATATAATCAACAATGATTAATAATATTTAAAAATAATGGCTTATTGATAATCAACTATGCATGAATTGAAAAACACTGTGTCAAATTGATAATAGTCAAAAAACACTTGAACATGTCATACCAAATAGATAATTAGAACTAAATAATTGAGAACCCTTGAAATTGTCACACAAATCAATCGCAATGGGCAATGAAATGAACAGTTAAATTTGCCATATAGAAAATAGTATATTCTATAGATTATAAAGCATAGACACAGAGGTACAGTGCTCGATTTGGACCTGAGTGAACATGGGTTCGAATCCGACCACTGGCTCAAAATGTCCACTGCTGAAAGGCATGCGTTTCTCGTGCAAACATTCCAAGTAATAAACATAAAATCGAGTTTTTTTTAATTATGTGGCTTAGTGGTACAGGGATCCATTAAATGTGAGCCGGCTTCGCTAAGTAATGTTCACTGCTGAAAGATGCGTGTTGCCCGCCAAAACATTCACAAGTAGTAAGAATTAAACGAAGTATTTTTTACAAGTAATGGCTTTAGCTCACAACACGTTTTTTTTCCAATAATGGTTTGAGCGGTTGCATATACGTGTATGGTGCTACAACGGTACTGC
>JAKXYG010000006.1:15000-29804 GCA_025895645.1 Cardicola forsteri
TAATGAAATATTTTTTAATTTAATTTTATATTTATTACTTTGAATATTTTGCAAGAAACATTTTTCAGCAGTGAACATTTTATTGAAGCTGAACGTGGACCCGCATTTTAGTGAGTGAGTGGTGAGATTCGGTACCCATGCTCACTGAGGTTCAAATTCAAGCGCTGTACCGTTAGACCAGAAATGATCAGATTCATTATTAATAATAAATTTATTGTTCCTTTTATTGGAATCATCAGCAGCGCATAACTTTCAAGTTTTACACACACAAACACACATGAACTTGAACCTACGCCCTATCTGGTGTCAAGCCAGCGCCTTAAACCACTGAGCTACGGGTGGATGACCTTCGACCTGTAAATTTATTATTAATAGTGAATTTGATCAATTCTAATTGCCCAGTGTCCTCAAATGCTGCAACGTTACTACCGGTTTATCAAATGAGAGAACCCTTTCACTAGGACTTTACCATATGGTCCTTGCATACTGCCAGGTTTAATAGCCTATATAGCACGGTTTGGTTGTATTTATCAATGGGTTTTTAAATAATTATTTGTTTTTAGAAATGTTAGATAAGAAAAATATTTGCCAATGTTGGTCGTCGCTTAGCTAAATGGGCCAAAGAAACAAATTCCTAATTGGATCGATAATGATACGAACCCAAATACATGTTTATGCACTTCATCAATATTACGTCACTTAGTTCAAACAAAACACCGAGTTAACTTTAATGATTGTTTTAAAGTGCTGATAACTGCTCAAGCTGCTAATATGTTAAAAACACTTGAATCTGTTTGTATTCACACACATGAAGGTCCATTTTGTGTGCATAAAAGCAATTTGTAACTTCATCAAATTTAGCGTGGACTTAACATATGCATGTTGCGTATGTGTATTTGTGTGTAGTTATTAATGTTATGTTAATTACATTATTATATTATATAATATATATATATATATATATATATATATATATATATATATATTGATTGAAGAGTATATACAAAATAAATTCATCCCACAGTTTACATCTACTATTTTTATTTCGAGTTATATTTTATGTTAATGATTTTACACAATCTTAGAGAACGAGCCAGTTAATATTAAAATAATTTTTTAATTAGTTATAATATATTTTTGTAAAATTATATTTGTATTTTAATTATTATACAACATTGTATATTTTGTAATTAAAGTGACGTTTTTTGTATGTTATGTAGTTGCTAGATTTGTTTTAGTTAAATAATTACTTTTTTGCAGCATTTGTTGTAAGGGTCGTAGTAGTAGGTGTACTGATACAATAACATTACTAGCGGTAGTATATTTATTGCTATAAACCTGTTCAGTCATTTCATTCAATTCAAGTGACACTCCTTCCACCTTCTCAAGCACTTTTCTTGTTTTTCAGTCAAATTCAGCATTTTCAGGATTTACTACTCGTGAGTAGTAGTAACGAATGCGTAAAATGTTTAACTAAACTGACATTAAATTTGCTATTTATTGTACATTTTTTAAAAAGTAATATGTAAGTTTCAGTTTTAATCACTCAACTACTCACACACTACTCATGAGTAATTTGGTAAGATACATATTAAAATAAAAATCTAATTAAACTGTAAATATTTTTATTCAAAATACTCCGAAATGTTTTTAAATTATAAAATTTGTATTTCATCCTCTATTACGCCCGACTGATTTAATCTGCGTAGGTGTGTGTTTTGAATTGAAACGATTATTGATTAACGCTCAATTAAATCAGGTATGACCTGTAATTACAACCTGTGGAGTTACTAGGATAATGTGTGATGGTTGCTTATTGTCATTATTATTGTAAAAAACACTAACCAGGAGATTTACTTTATTGTTTGAAAACTCTCACGCTTTAAAAAGTATGGATGGGGTAGAGGTTGGGGGGTGGGGTGTCAACCGAGTTGATTCTATTTCTCGAAGTGGACTGTTGGAACAAGTTGCCTTCTGCGGGTTGAAAATTGTATACGTGTACTTTACACGTTCAAGACTAAGCTTGCCTTCGGCTTTTACTTGACCCGGAATTGTTTTTTTTGCCGGAATATAGAAAAAAAGGTCATTTCTTTGCCCTCTAACTTTCCTCTTTTTTAACCGGACGTGGGATAAACCGCGGTATGAAGAGTCGCTGTTTGTGGTCAACTGTCTCCACTTCGTTCTGAATTGAACCGCTTTTAAGTATTATGGCCATTAAATAGTTTTGGCGTGGAATTTTTGTTTACTGCTGGATGACCTTTCCTCCCGCAGACCCTCCTCCTTTATCCAGGCTTGGGACTGACGCGATTGGTTTATTTCTGATCCTTTCTAGAAAGAGTTGTTTATCTTGTTTTATTGTATATTACAGAACCCGTTTAATTTACAAAAAGCATGGGAACAACAAGATAACAGTAGCAGCAAAAGCAACACCACCGACAACAAAGTTCCACAATTTAAAACAAATATGGGGCAACAAAATGATTCAAACTTTTTCCTCTTTTTTTCCGAGTATTTCCTTCTTTTATGAGGAGACGCTGTTTTTGGTCAGCATTCTCCATGTGGTTCTGTTCGCAGAATTGTTACCAGATAGCTCTCGCTGATCTATCACATAAGTTAGGCAAGGATCATGTGCGTGGCTAACGGACAACATCCTCTCGTTTATCGAACCAATACGAAGCATTGGGTTTGGCCTAGGTTTTACTGCTCGATGACCTTTCCTACCACAAACCCTCTTCCTTTATCCAGGCTTCGAACTGGCGCGATTGGTTTATTTCTGATTCTCACTAGGCACAGTTTGCTAAAGAATCAACAAGAGGAAATAATCTCATTAAATTACGGCAAAGAAATAAAAGCATCTGTCTGATGACGTCAATTTTCGATATGCACAATTTTCCTGCGTTGCCATAGCGAAAAGGTTTTGAAATAAATTATTATTATTATTATTATAGTAGTAGTAGTAGTAGTAGTAGTAGTAGTAGTAGTAGTAGTAGTAGTAGTAGTAGTAGTAGTAGTAGTAATAGTAATAATTTAAACTGGTTTGAATACCAAAAGCCTAATGGAGAAAACTGACCAAAAACAGTGACTCTTTACAAAAGAAGGAAAATCTGTAAAAGAAGAAGAAAGAATAGTCCACGCCCAATGTGAAAGTAGTCCACTTCATCCATAAACCAAATAACTTATTGGATTAAACGACAATGTACAACTTTCACGGTAAACGATAGAAGAAACGAAAACTGACGCTCATCGACAGAACCACATGGAAAATGATGAACAGAAACAGCGATTCCTTATAAAAGATAGAAAAGCTTGAATAGGAGAAATGCAACTTTTAAATGTCTGTTTCAATTCCTTGTATTTGCAAGCATTACACAAGCTTACAATTCATCGACTCGCCATTTTATCACAGTACTAGACTCGAGTACCATCAAACATGGATCCGTCTGCTACCGTCGTTTTCAAGCGGTACCTGCCATGCACAATTCCCCCCCATAGTCCGCTATAGGATAAAGTGTCTACATTTTAAATTATTGCAAATTAATCCAATTTACAGGTCTATATTAAACCGAAAAAAACTCCACATTATACATGTGTTTGTTCATTTTCGCTTCAATCAAAGATAATTACTGCTCGTTGTTGAAGCAAAAAATGGGAAAGAAAATTGGTTTGCCTCAATTACACAAAATACCTCATCATCATCACCATCATTCTCTAATTATTTCACTTATTTGACGAACAACAAGGAAAATTATTGAACTGTTCTAATTGTTTCTCAATGATGCATAAAAAAATTGCATACGTTTACTACTCATGAGTAATTTGGGGGGGGGTGTAGAGCAAGACAGTTCTTTTGGCAGTGTTAAGGGTGTTTTGTTTGATCTACGCAAATTGTAAAAATATATACGTGTGTGTGTGTGTGTGAAGACTCAATTATAATTATCGTTTTGGAACATAAATGAAGTAAAATTAATTATGTTTGTTGTACTACTCATTAGTAGTTTTAAACTATTCAAAATGGTATTAATCTTTATAAAGTCTCAATTTCTAATAATGGACAATTACTTGTACGTGATGCATCCTAAATTTGGTACACGTAAGGAATAAAATGCACAGCCTTGGCGAATGACATCCAGGGTACTCAATGGGAATCTAGCAAAAAAATAAAACTGCCTTGTAAAAAATGCAGTTTATCAGCCTGTTTGATACGCTTGTCAAATCATTGGTGTTGGTTGTAAAAATCTAGCCAGTCCCAAGTCTGGATAAAAGAGGAGGGTTTGAGCGCAAGGTTAGCAACTTAATCTCTGTAAAAAAATTATACTGCTACGGAAACAATACAGGAGGACACCATTCCGGCAGCCAACGGCAAAGAAGTGATCGTACGTTTCTGGATGACAGAGTTACACAGATGACAGTGTTGAGAGAAAGCCGAAAGGAAGCTTAATATTTGATTTGCAGAATCTTCAATGCCAAAACCTTAACCAGTGTTGGAACATGGAATATGCGTACACTTTTTCGTACTGGACAGTTAGAACAAGTCCTTTGAGAAATGAAAAAGTACAACTTAGATAATTTGGGTATTAGCGAAATGCGATGGAAAGGCCAAGGTCATTTCATGAGTGGAGATACATCAATTTTATATTCTGGACATGAAGAATATCATATTAATGGAGTTGGTATTATGTTGAGTAAAAATGCTGCTAAAGCTATAATTGGATGGAAACCTGTGAGCGACCGTATCATTTCAGGGTTGAATGAAAGCCGAAAGGAAGCTCAATCTTCAATGTGCAGAATCTTCAATGCTAACGAGACTGTTGTTGTTTTGCTGTAATTGTTGTTTTATTGCCCCATGCTTATTTTTAAAGCCAAAGGGTTTTGTATAATATATATAATATAATAATTAGTAGTATTAGTAAACTATTGGATAAAAATTAACATTCTATATTAATATCATTATATTGCAATTTTGGTAAAAAATAAAAATATTGACATTTAAAAAAAAATTGGAAAAACAAACAAATTAGTTACCGAAAAATAATTTATATTATAAAGTATGTATAGATATATCTAAAATTATATTTTTCTTTTATGTGTGCAACTCCGCCTAGTTTGGATTAGAAATGATTCAATCTAGCCAGTCCCAAGGCTGGATAAGGGAGGAGGGTTTGAGCGCAAAGTTAGCAACCTGGCCTCTGTAAAAATTTATACTGCTACGGAAACAATAAAAAATGACGTCATTCCGGCAAACAACAACGTTTCTGGATGGCAAAGTTACCAAATGACAAGGTTGAGTAAAAGCCGAAAGAAAGCGCAATCTTCGATTTGCAGAATATTTAACGCCAACGAGACTTTGTTATTGTTGTTTTGCTGTAATTGTTGTCTTATTGCCCCATGCTTATTCTTAAAGCAAAAGGGTTTTGTAATAATAATAATAATAATAAAAAGTATGTATAGATATATATATAAAAAAAATAATAAAAACTGCATATTTTCTAAATACTTTGGATAATATTCATTGCTTTCTAGAATTTTCCCAAAAACGTTACGTTTTTTAGCCCCAATGTTGTGGAATTTGATTTTGCACAACATAATCAATTGTCTTAACTACGTATGTCACTTCGATGCACAGTGAACGAACGTACTGCTTTTGTAACGATATTTAATTAAAATGGGCAAATTTTTCAATGTTATATTCAATGCTAGAACCCAACAATGATCTAGCCTATATTTTAAGAAAAAATAACACAATTTTTATTATACTTTAGAAATTAATGTCCTACAAATCAAAACATAAACCTTAACAGGATTGTAATTTATAAAAATCAATTCAAAGTATTATGTCAATGATTTGACAAATAAAAATATTCAATTAAGAAAATTGATTATGTAATGCAACCTAGAAATACGTAGGCGACCCTACATTAAACGATCCTAGAAAATCGTGAAAAACAACGAATATTATTTAAATTATCAAAAATACATAGCCATGATTACCTCCTTTTATATATGTATATATATTTTGTAATATAATTTATTTTAGCGTTTAATTTGATTGTTTTTCAAATTTAAAATGTAAATATTCCTATTTTTGAAATAAATTAATTTTTATAATATTAGTATAAACGAGTAATGCTTATAAAGTCTCAATTTCCAATGATGGTGATATTCCTGACTGTTAGTCCTCCACGTGGTGCATCCTGGACAAGGTGCCCTTAGGCATCTAGACTAATAACAGCAGGGTCCGAGTGCACAGCGGTATAACTGGGCTTCCGCTACGGTGGGTGGGTGCGAACATACACGCAGGGTACTTAAAAGGTATCTAAAGGTATACGTATATCATATGTAGCCGTTGGGCTAAGGGAGATAACCCTGACAAAAAATCAGGCGGCCTCGTCAATCTTTGCGAACAGTGGCGACGTCACAAGGATGCCGTCTACCAGCCAAGAAACTTTGTTATTCTTCCACGTTTGTGTTACGCTTATCAAGCCATCGAAATCGATCGTTTGCTATGTCGTATAAATTGGGAAATAATGAAGAGGTGACCACGTCACCAACCAAAATGAAATGAATGAAATGTTTTAGTATAGTTTAAACGTGCATAACATAATTAAACAGTGTTACAAAAGCGAATGAATTATAGTTACGATAATCGACTAACGTCAAATCTAGGCTTTAGAAACGTTTTAAAATGTTTTTTACCTACATTAACTGTTTTACGAAAAAAAGCATCTTTCAGCGGTGGATATTTTGGTAAAGCCAGCCATCATGTGTGCCGGGGTGGTCTAGCGGTACAGCGCTCGAATTCGGACCTCGGTGGACATGGGGTTCGAATCCCATCGCCGGCACTAAAATGCGGGCCCACGTTTGGCTTCGCTAATTGTCCACTGCTGAAAGATGTTTCTCGTGCAAACATAAAATAAAAAAATCATTGAGTGGGCCGGTGGTGGGATTCAAACTCAGGTCCAAGCCGAGAGCTCTACTACTGGACTACCTCAAAAGGACGCAATTTGAGCATATTTTGCACTCATATACACACTTGATAGAATCGTTATTTGTTTTCTGCATGCTATTAGAACCTCAATTTCCAATCATTTTTTGTGGTTGCTGACATAAAAAACCTCTTCATTATTTCTATATTTGTACGATCGATTTCGATGGCTTGATAAGCGTAATAAACGTAGAATAATAACGAAGTTTCTTGGCTGACAGATGGTGTCATTGTTCGCCAAGATTGATGAGGCCTCCTGATCTTTTGTAAGAGTTATATCTTATGGCCTAATGGCTATATATGGTATACATGTACCTTAAGATACATTGTAAGTATCCTGAGTGTATGCATGCATCCACCCGCTGTTAAAAAACCCAATTATTAGTCTAGATTCCTGTGAATGTCTAGTACAGGAAGTACCACGTGGAGAATGAACAGTGAGGAATATCACCATCATTGGGAATTAAGACTTTGTAAGCATTACTCAAATCTTCGTGGATCATTAGCATCCTAATATGTAGTGATTACTATGTTTCCATACTTCACGGACTCAGACTAACTTGAACCGAATGCCCAGCCCTATAACTGGGGTTCCTGCCGTTGTAGTCTATCAACAAAAACATCTTTTATCTTGCTACGTCGTGTTTCTTCCCTAGCTTACCTACGCCAAGTAATAAGAGGTGATCATTTCACATGCTGTACAAATATGCATGTCGCTAAACCCTACCATTATATATCATTGTAAAATAAAAAAAGTTGTTTCAAACAATGATTGTGTACATTTCGTAAATGTGAAGTCAAAACCGGACTTTCAATTCATCGATTGTTTTAAGTAATTTTTCGTTACATCCATCCCTTCTATTTACATTCACATTTATTTACATTAGCGTGTAAAAAAACCACTTGGCCAATATGGCGCCCATTCGTCTTACCAAAAACTCAACAATAAAAAAAAGAAGAAGAATAATTGAACAAATATTTATCCAACTTAAATCATCCTTATTTACATTTACACATCCGGCAATTCTCTTTCCCGACCATTTCGAGCCAATCACAACCGACTTTACAATCGACCAATGAAAACAAAGCGAAAGTAAACAAACTTTCATAATTTATTATCACATACATCATCCATTTTTTCGTCTCTACAAAAATGGCGAATTTATTTGATAATTGGGGAAAAGAAAAAAGAGCCAATTTTTTCATCACGCACATGAGAATATCCTTTGATCCTTGAGACAAGATACGTGTGTTGGTTTAAAATTGGTCATAAGGAAATTAATTGAGTTGTAATTTATTCTTTGTTGGTTAGAAATTGGGTTATCGTTTTTGTAAGACGCCAATTATAAATAAATTAGCAACTCTTCAAGTGAATCGATGTTGCACACGGAGAAGTTGTCTGTGTTGGAAACGTCTGTAGTGAATCGGGGCACATCCAGTTGGAACAGCAACACAACTCAATTATTAGCAGAATGATACTGTTGGGATGTTAATGATCGTGAAGATATGAGTGATGCTTATAAAGTTTCAATTCCCAGTCAAGTTAATATTCATATCATTCTTTTTTTCATTTTAGTTGGTGGTGTGGTCACCTCTTCACTACTTCCCATATTTATACGACATAGCAAACGATCCACTTCGATGGCTTGATAAGCGTAACAAACATGGAAGAATAACCAAGTTTCTTGGCTGGTAGACGACATCATTGTGATGTCGCCACTGTTCGCAAAGATTGACGAGACCGCCTGATTTTTTGTCAGGGTTATCTCCCTTAGCCCAAAGGCTACATATGGTATACGTACACCTTTAAATACCTTTTAAGTATCCTGGGTGTATGTTCGCACCCACCCGCCGTAGCGGAAGCCCAGTTATACCGCTGTGCACTCGGACCCTGCTGTTATTAGTCTAGATGCCTAGGGGCACCTAGTCCAGGATGCACCAGGTGGAGGACTAACAGTCAGGAATATCACCATCATTAGAAATTGAGACTTTATAAGCATTACTCAAATTCTCAGGATCATTAGCATCCGATCCAGGTAATGGATGGGCTTCCATACCTATTCTGTAGGCGATCTACGTGAAAACATGACCAATTCATTTTAATCATCTTTTCTCTTATTGTGCTAAAGATACATGACCAATGAATGTCGTGTCTGACAATGGTTGCTATGTATAAGAATCAACTTCAGGACTGAAATACCCCACTCCCTCATCATACAATCACAGAGCTCTCATTAGCAAATCCTGTCATGGCACATAAAACAAACATTCGTCAATGTGAAAAATGCAATAAATGGGTATTATTATATTGTAGCATTATTAGAAAAACAAATCATTATGGAGGGCGGGATTAGAGGGACACTACAGCTTTCGTTCGACGCAGTAGAGCAAATATTGAATAGACCGGAACAGATTGGGTTTATTGCGCGGTGGATGCAACAAGTTCCAGTCCAAATGATAACTAGACGGAATGGAAAACACAATAATAGTAATAACAACAAATATAATAACAGTATTACTACTACTATCAATAATGATAGTTATATTAGTAATACTACTCTTACTCTTACTACTACTACTACTACTACTACGATAATAATAATAGTAATAATAATAATAATAATAATAATAATAATAATAATAATAATAATAATAATAATAATAATAATAATAATAATAATAAAATAATAATAATAGTAATAATAATAGTAATAATAATAGTAATAATAATAATAATAATAATAACAGTAATAATAGCATAGTAATAATAATAATAATAATAATAGAAATAATAATAATAATAATAATAATAATAATAATAACTGTAATAATAATAGTAATAATAACAATAATAATAATAGAAATAATAATAATAATAATAATAATAATAATAGTAATAGTAATAATAATAATAATAATAATAATAATAATAATAATAGTAATAAAAACAATAATAATAATAGAAATAATAATAATAGTAATAATAATAATAATAACAACAGTAATAATAATAGTAATAATAATAATAATAGTAATAATATAACAGTCCTTTTATTTCACACCAAACCTTCCTTCCAAATTAATTAATGATTCCTAAAATAAAGCTTGTCAGTCAGATATATTGCCTAGTTGCTTCGTATACTTGAATCTACAACATTACTGTACCGAGGTGAATAATGCTCTAAACCCACATATGAACAGACACGAATTATCCTCCTACCACTGACATCAATTGGAGGACGCCTGTGTTTAAGGACTTCGCCAAATGTAACAAACAATAACCCCACTCAAATAAAAAAAACAAACCTCAAATGACTCCGTAAACTTTTCAGTTCGGCTCGGGTGAGACGGATCCAACGGCAGGACTGATCTCCACCGCCACTGGCGTCGTCTGTTGGAGCAATCGTTGTAGACGTGCGTTTGGCAATGCCTTCATACAACGGTCGAAGTACGTCTAGAAATACTTGGGTTGGAAAGAGGTCGGATGGAGTGGCTTCGCATATGAGGGCTAAGACGCAGCACGTACGACTGAATAGATGAATGGTCTGAAAAAGATTTACAATGTTTAAACAGACTACTTAATATATATTAAGTAGTTTAATTCATAAAATAAAAATGTTTCCCAATCTCGTTTGCCACCATTCACAGAACAAACACTACTACTCAAATAAGCATTTAAGCGACCATTGGCAGAAAAAAAACGTACCAGAGTCCCAGGTCTCGCTCGCCACGTGCGTACCAGAATTCCCATAAACAAATCGGCCAACGAGCAAACAGAATTCGGATCGTCCAAAGCGGCGAATCGATGTCCAAACCCGAACGTGACCGGCTCCGATTCGAGGTGGGTCATGCTTTGGTGTTTGCGCAGTAACGCGAATGGAAGCGTCTCGTCTGCGGCCAGTGATGTAGAGTCCCACCAGATCGAATGGTGCGAAGCCAGTTGGGAATGACGGACAACGTTGAGAAAGATGCCCATGATGTGCACGACGATGTCTTCGTGAGGGACAGATCGATTGCATGTTTGGATAAGGCGGGCCAACGTGTGAACCAGGGGGTGGTCCGAGGCTGGTCGAACACCGGTCAGACCTACTGACCAATAGCATAATTCTTTGGACAGGCGGGTGATAAATTCTAGAGGATGGAAATAAATTGACTGATGGTTATTCGTTTATTGCGGTTGGTGACGTGATCACCTTTTCACTATTTTCCATATTTATATGACATAGCAAACGATCGACTTCGATGGCTTGATAAGCGTAACAAACGTAAAAGAATAACAAAGTTTCTTGGATGGTAGACGGTATCCTTGTGATGTCGCCACTGTTCGCAAAGATTGACGAGGCCGCATGTTTTGTCAAGGTTATCTCCCTTAGCCCAACGGCTACATATGGTATACGTATACCTAAAAATACCTTTTAAGTATCATGAGTGAAAGTTTGCACTCACCTGCCGTAGCGGAAGCCCAGTTATACCGCTGTGCACTCGGACCCTGCTGTTATTAGTCTAGATGCCTAGGGGCACATAGTCCAGGATGCACCACGTGGAGGACTAACAGTCAGGAATATCACCATTATTAGAAATTGAAACTTTATAAGCATTACTCGAATCCACGTTAATCATTTATTCCATTGATGGTCAAACTGTAGGAGGGAGGTGGAGACAGACCCTTACTTAACGCATCCATAGGTGGCAAATAGTGGAATGACTTTTAGCAATAGTTCATTGTGGTTGATGAAACGTAGTCACCTCTCCATTACTTCTATATTTGTACGACATATTAAACCATCAATTTCGAAAGTTTTATATCAAATGTAGAAATATGACAAAGTTTTTTGGCTGGTAGACAGCATACGTGCGCCATTGTTAGCAAAGGTTCGAATCCCATTTCCGACCCACGCGTTTGACTGAAAGGTGTTTCTCGTGCAAACATTCATTTCATTTTTTTTTTTTCATTTTGGTTGGTGACGTGGTCATCTCTTTATTATTTCCCATATTTATGCGACATGTAGAACGATCGATTTCGATGGCTTGACAAGCGTGGAAGAATAACAAAGTTTCTTGGCTGGTAGACGGCATCCTTGTGACGTCGCCACTGTTAGCAAAGATTGACGAGGCCGCCTGATTTTTTGTCAGGACTACATATGTTATACATATACATTTAGATACCTCTTAAGTATCCTGGGTGTATGTTCGCACCCACCCGCCGTAGCGGAAGCCCAGTTATACCGCTGTGCACTCGGACCCTGCTGTTATTAGTCTAGTTCCCTAGGGGTACCTAGTCCAGGATGCACCACGTGGAGGACTAACAGTCAGGAATATTACCATCATTGGAAATTGAGACTTTATAAGCATTACTCAAATCCTCAGGATCATTAGCATGCCACTCGTGCAAACATAAATTAAATTAACAGAGTGCCTTATCCTAGCGACTACATATGGTATACATATACGTTTTAAGTATGCTAAGTGCATACTTGTATCTATCCGCTAAAGCGGGAACCCAGTTATACCGCTGTGCACTCGGTCCTGCTGTTATTAGCCCAGGAAGCATTAATTAAATATACAAACGGTAATCCGCAACTATTGGTGGTAATTGGACTCAAACTCGAAACCATCCCTGCACCATTGTTAAAGCATCGACGCTAATAGAAATAATCGCCATGCCAACCCACCCAAGCACTTGACCGCTTCAACAATCTGAACCACTGATCTCGACTGCATTCGAAGCTGTTTCCAGGCCCATTCGGCTCGAGCAGCCAGAACTCGGCTGGGATCGCGGCGAGCAGCCCTGTTGGCCTCCTTCAACTTGGACTGGACTGCAATCATCTTGCCGGCTGAAGACGAAGGCGTCTTGCGGGCTGTTTCACGAAGGTAGAGCCGAAATCGATAACCGCGCCAACAAGCCTGGATACGTGTTGCGGCCCGAGCAAGTCCGACTGATCGGTTCAAACGCCACCAACGTTGGATAATGCGGCATGCGATGCTTTGGACAATGATGCAGTAAACTAGCTAAATGGGAAAAAGGTAAAGGGATTATTATTTTCAAAAAACCAGAAAAAAACGAGAAAATGTATCATAACATGAGTATACTACTTTTAAAATAAACAACCCACCCTTTGGAAACGCATCACGGCTTTCGATCGATGCCATAGTCGCCAATAAAGTTGGATTCTTTCAGCTGCTCGATGCTTCAACGCCAAACCGCGTCTGACCAAGTAGCCACGAACACACGACTGGATGCGGACGGCTGCTTCCCGATAGAGCTGTTCCAAATGACGAGCTTCACTAAGACGTTTGCAAGCCAGAAATCGACGTGCGTACGATTGCAGTTGGATGCACAACTAGGCAAAGAACAAGACATTGAGTTAGCTAAATGCATATAAACTACTTATATCCTTATTTAAGTAGTATACGTGGGTGCCTACAATTGTCCGACTTTTTTGGTAAACGTTCTCGCAAATGAGACTTGAATCCCTACCACCCATGTCTACCGGCAATAAGTTGGCGTTCAGCTGCCGAGAAGAACAGGGCATTTCGTGTCACCTTTCCACCAGTTTCGTGACAAGGCCTCACGTTGTTTTCAAACGAAAATGCGTAAAAAAGATACAGGTGCACATTTCCGAGGATTTGAGCATTGCTTATAGAGTGTCAACTTCCAGTTATGATGATATTCCTGGCTGTTGCCCATCCACGTGGTGTATCCTGGACTGCAAACCGATAGGTATCTAGACCAATAACAGGAACCCAGTGCTTAGCGGTATAACTGGGCTTCCACTACGACGGGTGGATGCAAGCACACATCCACGGTACTTAAAAGGTATCTTAAGGTATGCGTATATCATACGTAGCCGTTGGGCTAAGCGAGATAACTGTGACAAAAAATGAGGCGGCTTCATCAATCTTTACGAATATTGGCGCACCAGGATGCCGTCTAACAGCCAACAAAACGTCGTTATTCTTCTACGTTTCATACGCCTATCAAGCCATAAAATGTGATTATTTAATAATGAAGAGGTGACTGCATAAACAACCTCCAAATATAGTCATCAAACAATAAGCGCCAATGTTTATCTATAAGTTTTTAACCAAGGTGATAATATCCGTGTGAAGGCGTCAGTGTTTATAAGAAATGGGCAAAAACAATTCCTCTCTACGCCAATTGTCTGCGTATTATAAAGTCTATGAAGTGGCGGAAATGGATAGGAATAAAGATTCATCGCCGGCACTGAACGCTTCACCGAATGTCCACTTACTGAAACTTTCCTTCGTCCACAACAATTGAACTTCAAAGAGGAGCTACCCATAATAACACAATCGGTAGTAGAAACTGTAATCGTTTCATGAACGTAGCTATAGTGTAAAAAAAACTTACCTGTTTCTTTTGCAAAAAGTCTCGCCTCAATTTCAATCCCCGCCAGTGCGACTGGATAACCCGAGCGGCGTGATCTTCTTGTAAAGCCCGAAGACGACACACTTCTCGGTCGTGACTCAACATGTCCAGACGTCTACGAGCCAAAAGGGCACGACAAACTGACTGCAACCGAATAATGAACTGGATGAAAGAATTGTAGATAAAACATATACTAAATCAGTAATTATTAGATCGAGTAAGACATCTTAATTATGAAATATATATATTACATTAAGCTTTAATATCTCACCAGAAATACATTAAGCGTAAAAAATGCATTTTTATCATCGATAACAATAAATAAATAAATAACATTACATTATAAATAATGGGAACAAAATTCATTCATTCATTTTGGTTGGTGACGTGGTCACCTCTTCATTATTTCCCATATTTATACGACATGTAGAA
>JAKXYG010000072.1:0-20000 GCA_025895645.1 Cardicola forsteri
CCTGAAAATTTGAAATAATTTGAGAACCGAGTACTAAAAGGCGTTTTGGCCTACTCAACTCGTGAAAAATCCTGAATCCTGAAAACCTGAAACCTAGTACAGCAATAATAATAATAATTTTAGTTTTAATGTTTTTTTGTAATTGTAAAATGTTTAATACTAAATTTAATTATTTAAATATATATGTATATATAATATTTTTTTAACAAAAATTATTTTTGTTATATGTGATACGATACATGCATCTACTTTTTTATTTATTTTGAAACAGCAGATTTATCCTTCTAAAATCCGTGAAAACAAAAACAGGTGGTGGGTGCTGCATACTTTTTTTTATTTTGTTCAGTTTTGTCAAATTATTATATTGTTTTAGTTTATTATTTGGCTCAAAAGCGTTATTGTTGAAAATTTTTGTGTCAGAAAATAAAATGTTTGAGTTTATCCAAATCTGACGCAATAGTTAGGAATGTGACTTGTAGTTATACGTTAAGAACTTGACTATTTTGAAGTAATATTAAAGCATTTAAATGTTAAATTGTAAATTTCTATAAGGCTTTTAGAATCGAATTTGACGTTGCATTTATGACAGATTACAGGTTAATACACGAGTTGAGTAGGAGTAAAACTCCTTTTGATCCTCGGTTCTAATTATCGATGATATCAGTAAGATTTGGGGGAAAATATGAAATGGATGGTGAGGTAAAGGGGGATTAGTTACAGAAAAAATATTTGAAATCAAGGTAGATAGTGGAAGTTGATAATTATAGAAAACGAGCATAAATTATAAATATAAAATAATAATAATAAAACAAGTGCCTATTGCAATGCAAAAACACTGCAATAATCTTCAAAAAAGAAGAAAAGAGAAAAGGATGAATAGCGCTCCAATGGATGTGTAGCGTGACGCGCGCCTCATCTCGCATGCTTTTGTAGAATTACTTCATTTACTTCAGAAATTATAACAGATTATTTGAATTATGCAGGGATTTTGAAACAAATATATTATTATACAACTTATTTTCTTAATATCAACATTGTCTAGTTTTTTTAAATTATGCTTAAATATTTACATCTACACAGGTCCATTTATTTATTTTGTTTAATAGTTCTCCAAATTGTACTTCTTGATATCATGAACGATTTTTTTTACATTAATTTATTTATAACGTCCAATGCATCAAAACTGAATAACGAAAAGCGCTTTTCAAGTTCGCTTACTTTGGCACAATTAAAAGTACATACAATTTGTAGTAAGGTTATATTATTTTTATTAAGGAAAAGCTAGTTTTGATTACTGGTTGCAACAGTCAGACGATGAAAATTGAGCTGCGTGATACAGATGACAAATTTGTCAAATTTATCGATGGAGATGACAAAAATTTGATGGAACTTGGGTTTGCCGAAAAAACTCGTTTGCACATTACCGATAGTACGGTTCCAGATGGTTGTTATGATCTTACAGATGAAAATGCTGTTTCTTACGACATTTCCAAGGAGGATTATGCTAAACGTGAAGGTATCGGATTATTTTATTTGTGAAATTTTATTTTTTCAATTTGTTATAGATACACATTATTATGTGTATGTTTTTAAGAACGATTTTCATTAAAAAATTATTTTTTAGATTTTTTTAGATTACGGTTTTTAGTTATGCTTATAAAACCACTGTAGTCAATCGTGCAATGTGCGGTATCAAAAAGGTGACACTTATTACAATGAATAAATATGTTAGGGCAGTATTGTGGTTAAGGCATCTGTCTACTATTTAGTATTCTGGACATTTTCAACCTAGTTGATCAGCATTTAGGAGACAAACTTTTATTATGTGAAATATTTAATCCTGTATTTGCATTCATAAGAAGAAATGTTATTTTTTGCTGTATTGTAATGTTGAGATGATTAAAGCGCAAGGTGACGAATGTTTCCGGACTTTTTACAGCATTACATGTTAAATACATAACACTTAAACAGAAAAATAATAAGACAACAGTGTTATTGGCACACTGACTAATCACTGTTTTTAGTTTTGCTAATGACAATTTTTTTATTTTTACATTGTTTTAAGCCGTTTTATTTGTTTATATTTTGTAAAATAATTTTCAGATTCAGTCCTAGCTTGGAAAAAGCGCAACAAAATTGGACAATTTCGACCGATTGATCCTGAAGAAACGAAACGTTTTGAGGAAGAAAAATATCAAGCTTCTTTAATGGAAAAAAACAAAATTGAATCTTTGAAAGTAGGGTCAAGGTAGTTTGTTTGTTATATTATTTTATATTTAATTTATTATTCTTTCTGTATGTATAAAATCTCCCGTCTATTTAAAAAAAATGTTTTCTAATTTGAATGTTTCACGAGAAACAACTTTCAGCAGTGGACAATTAGCGAAGCCAAACGTGGGCCCGCATTTTAGTGCCGGCGATGGGATTCGAATCCATGTCCACCGAGGTTCGAATTCGAGCGCGGTACCGCTAGACCACCCCGGCACAGCAATGGGAATTTATTATAAAACAAACAACAACAAAATTTGGTGGGAAAGCCACCTCTTTATTAGTTCCAAGTTCTCAAAGCATTACGAATAGTTCCTCGCCATTGTTCACGGTTTTCGGAGGCGAGCACAGATATGTCCGTCCAGCGACTTTGCCATTGTTTCCAAGATAAAGTCCCGGCCAAAATAGGGTGAAGATCGTCCCGAACAGCATCCAGCCAAGTACGTTTTCGATCACCTTTCCTCTTTTTCCAGTCGGCATTTGGACAAGCCAGGGTTACAATACGTGAGATTGTATCAGGATTTTTACGAAAAACGTGACCAAACCAGCGCAATCTACGTTGTCGCGATACCAAGGAAGGAAGTTTATGGAATTGGAGGTCATCTCGAATTTGGCGGTTACTGATCTTTTTTGTCCAGTCCCTTGATATGGATGATGCAAAATGAATGTTGTGCCAAATATATCTGAGACATCTTGCCTCAAATTTGCTGAGCTTTATCTCCGATCCTGTAAGAGTCCAGGTTTCAGCTGCGTACAGAAGCACTGTGCGAACCAATGAAGAGAAAATGTTCATTTTTGTTTTTGGATTGATGTTTTTTTGTCTCCATAATGAATTAGCAAGTTTTCCAAATGCAGTAGCAGCCAAACAAATTCGACCATTTATTTCGTTAGATGAACCTCCGTCAGAAGTAATCGAAGAGCCCAGATATGTAAATGGTTTTACATTGGGATGCACAACATCATTCAATATAATCCTCGCATCAGGAGCCTGTGACGTCATGATAACTGATTTGCCACATATATAACAGTGGGAGACGATTGATCTAATATAGAATTAATAAAGAAATGACTACCGTGATATTAACCGATGAAAACTGCTCACAAATTTGTTCTTTGTTTTCTTTTTAATATAACCATCTACAGGGATGCTAATAATCCTGAGGATTTGAGTAATGCTTATAAAGTCTCAATTTCCAATTATGGTAATATTCCTGACTGTTCGTCCTCCACGTGGTACATCCTGGACTAGATGCCCCTAGGCATCTAGACTAATATCAGCAGGGTCCAAGTGCACAGCGGTATAACGGCTTCCGCTACAGCCGGTGGGTGAGAACATACACCTAGGATATTTAAAGGTATCTAAAGGTATACGTATACCATATGTAACCCTTGGGCTAAAGGAGATAACCCTTACAAAAAACCAGGCGGTCTCGTCAATCTTTGCGAACAGTGGCGACGTCACAAGGATGCCGTCTACCAGCCAAGAAACTCTGTTATTCTTCCACGTTTGTTACGCTTATCAAGCCATCAAAGTTGATCGTTTATATGTCGTATAAATATGGGAAATAATGAAGAGGTGACGTAGTCACCAACCAAAATGAATGAGTGAATGAACAACCGTGTACTAATTTTACTTATTCAATTTACAATACACAGATGCGAAGTTCGAATGGTTTCACAATCGACGAAGCGAGGCGTAATCAAATTTATTGGTATGTTTACCAGTGTACATGTTGCATCTTTTATTTATGACTTGCTCTTGATAGAATTTTTCAATTGAGTTAAATAGATTTTTTGTAGTTTATTGACGATATTTTGTATCACATGAGTAGACCTTGTATAAATAAACTATTTGTGGTGTTTTTTATTTGTACAGGCGAAACGAAATTCAAGCCAGGTTATTGGGTTGGTGTAAAGTATGACGAGCCGTTGGGAAAAAATGACGGAAGGTAATTTTTGTTTTATGTTGTGTTACATAAGTGTTGGTGGTAGAACCACTCGTGTTCATTAATTCCAAGTTTGAATAGCTTTTTGAATTTCTACACGATAAGGTTGTCCGATGCGAATCGAACTTTGAACCTTCTTGGGTAGAAAACCACTTGCTTGCGACGACGCCAGTGTTTACACAGGAATTGGCGGGGCGATCTTCTGTGTAGGGTCTATTGGCACCTTGTCCAGGATGCACCGCATGGAGGAAGAACAGTCAGGATATAACCATAATTGGAAATTGCAACTTTATAAGCATTGACTCAAATCCTTAGGATCATTAAACTGAAATCCAATATCTAAAAATGATTCCAATAACAAGCTATATGTATACGTTGGGATGCTAATGATCCTGATAATTTGACTAATGCTCATACAATCTCGGTCCATGCTGTTATTAGTGTAGATACCTGTTAGCACCTAGTCCAGGATGCACCGCATGGAGGAGGAACAGTCAGGATTATTAAACTGATGATCCTGATAATTTGACTAATGCTCATAAAATCTCATTTTTCAATTATGGTGATATTTCTAGTTGTCGTACATCCTGGACTATGTGCCCATATGTATTTAGATTAATAACAGCACGGACCGACTGACAAAAATCGGGTGACTTTGTCGATCTTTGCAAACAGTAACGGTGAAAAAACTTCGTTATTCTCCTACATTTGTTACGCTTATAAAAAACCCCCATCAAAATCGATCCTTCAATGTGGAACATGATGAAGAGGTGACACCACGTCAATAACCAAAATGAAAATAAATAAAAATATTAACATGGTAATATTTTGAAGTCGAATTGAAGCCTGAGCACACAGCGTTGTGTGCCAGTGTGCTCCGGCTGATGAGTATAAAATTAAACTGATAGACTTTCCGTACTGATAATCAATAATGCCACGTATCGGGCTTTGCTAGTTCACTTACTAAAAAATGTAAACTATTGAACTAATTAATATGAGAAAAGTAATGGTGAATACGGCCATTCGTCATTTTTTTTATTTATTTTATGTTTGCTACTTTAAATGTCTTATAAGAAACATCTTCAGCAGTGGCCATTTTACCGAAGCCGAACGTAGGCCCGTATTTTAGTGCCGGTGGTGGGATTCGAACCCCGATGCCCACCGAGATCCAAATTTGAGCGCTGTACCACCCCGGTACATATTGAAGCACAGGGTGGAATTCTATTTAAAAACAAATTGACACATCAGCAGTGCGATTGTCATTGCGCGAAACTGTTTGTGTTAATCATATCTGTTCATTGTATTGGTTCCAATCTAATAGTGAAATAATTAATCATTGACCATTGCGTTAACAACATTGATTAAAATTATCGTTACATTTTCTTGTTTTTTTTCAGTGTCGATGGTGTGACTTATTTCTCATGTCCGCCAAAATACGGCGGATTCGTCAAGCCACAGTTTGTCGAATGCGGCGACTTCCCAGAATTGGGAATTGACGAGTTGGATGAGATTTAACATGTTTGAATTTGCGTTTATTTTTAAAAACATTCCTCGTACACTGTCAGGACTCATACATATATATAATTTTGAATAAACTCTGATTTTGTATTTTATTCGATGTTCTAGTAAACAGGCTGTGGGTAAAAATGCATGTTTTAGTTGTTTAATCCTTTTGACCAGGACTTTATCTTGAAAACGGTAGAAAAGTCATCGGACTAGAATATTTGTGCACACCTTCGAAAACCGTGAACAGTTAAAGGGATGCAATGTGGACGAGGAATTAATAAAAGTGGCTTTGCCGTCGGCGTTTGTTGTTCGATCCTTACGCGTATAATCAAGGTTGATGCCTATCGCTACACACCCAACTGTCGAGCTTACTTGGAGTTCTCAATGCATCACACAGTACGAGATCAGGGATATCAATGTAATCAAAAACTGTAACAGTAGATGGTAGAGTTACCGTTTCAATAGCATCCAGCGCCACTGATAAGACTGCCTAATTTCTTGTTATATACAAACCAACGGTTTATGCATCCATCCGTCATTCTGGTTATACTGCTGTATTAGTCCAGATTGCGCCATGTGGCGGTAACAATCATGAATATAAGCATTATTCAAATCTTCATTAATCGTTTTTAAATCCCACACGTTTTAGCACAAAAATAAAAATATCGATAGCAAATAAAATGTATACAATAAAACCACTGCAATGTACAAATAAAATTAGAAAAGAAGACATTTGGTAGACTGACAATCAAGGGTAACATTTATCCGGCACAAGTGGATAAAGGCATCCAATCAATGAAGAATGTACAATACCGTCCAAACCTTATTAGTTTTGATCAGAGTCAATGATATCCTTGGCTTCGTTAATTTTTGATGCAATGTAAGGTGAACCACCTGAAAAAAATGATGGGACACGTAATTGTAAAGTGTTGAATGAATAAAAATAGAGTTTCAACGGGGTGGTCTAGCGGTACAGCGCTCGAATTCGGACCTCCGTGGGCATGGGTTCGAATCCCATCACCGGCACAAAATGCGGGCCCACGTTCGGCTTCGCTAAAATGTCCACTGCTGAAAGATGTTTCTTGTAAAACATTCGAAGTAGAAAACATAAAATAAAAAAATAATAAAAAAAATATTACTATTATTGCTGATTGGAACTTGAATGTTTTCCGCAAAGCATTCAAACAGTAAAACTTGACCAATTAATTGTGTATTGACTCATTACAACGAGTTATTTACCGTCATAAGTAGGACATCAGGGATGCTAATGATCCTGAGGATTTGAGTAATGCTTATAAAGTCTCAATTTTCCAATGATGGTGATATTCCTAACTGTTCGTCCTCCACGTGGTACATCCTGGACTAGATGCCCCTAGGCATCTAGACTAATAACAGCAGGGTCCAAGTGCACAGCGGTATAACGGCTTCCGCTACAGCCGGTGGGTGAGAACATACACCTAGGATATTTAAAAGGTATACGTATACCATATGTAGCTCTTGGGCTAAAGGAGATAACCCTGACAAAAAATCAGGCGGCCTCGTCAACCTTTGCAAACGGTGGTGCCTTCACAAGGACGTCTACCAGCCAAGAAATTTTGTTATTCTTTCACGTTTGTTACACTCATCAAGCCATCGAAGTCGATCGTTTATGTCGTATAAATATGGGAAATAATGAAGAGGTGACCACATCACCAACCAAAATGAATGAATAAGTAGGACATCAAGGTACACGCAATTAAACATTATCGGTTATTAATAAAAAGAATTTTTGTAATTAAACAAATAAAAATTTATTCCAATAACAATGTTGTACTTAAGATGAATTCATTATTATAAGTTGCTTAAATGAAAAAATAACATGTTAATATAATAATTATCCCATCAAAATAATGACGTTTTATAAAAAATATAATGTAAACTATGTTACCTCTATCAGGATGATTCAACAACATGATCCGTCTATGAGCTTCTTTGATTTTGCTTTTGCTAGAATGCGAACTATAATAAACGAATAAAGAAATCAATGTTTGGTGATTATAAAAACTATCAAACATGACACACAGCACTCGCATAAAGCAAATTAAACACTGAATCAATGGACCGTTATTCTCTCCGGCACTTCTAAATGTACTACACATTACCTAGCTGTTGTACGCATTCGCATCGCCTCATCTGAACCCTTTAATATCAACTTCGTGATCGCTTCCATTTTCCATAGGATCGAACTGGTTTTGAAGAAAATTAAACATGTTTGAGGTTATTAACTAGACAGTTCTCACGAAACAACTGTCCAACATTTCCTTATTCGCTTTTATAATTAAATATAACATCAAATATACAAGAAAATATAAAGCATATAAAAATTTTCTAGTGTTATACTACAAAATACTTAAAAATAATTATTGAAATTTGAGTAATGATTATGATCTACCCGACGGTTCCTCAAGAATTTCAAGAAAAGTTTCAGCAGTTAACGTACGTAGCATTCATAGACTACTCTTCAATTTTCGACTCGCTGAACAGAGAAACGACTTTGGATAGGTATGCTACGTGACGGTACATCAATGAAACTTATAAATCTCTTACATGCACAAGACCTCAACTACTACAATCCACATTTGCAACATATCTACTATATAGCCATTCGAAATTTGTTGTGGTCCGTCAAAGCTGTGTGACTGTTCCGTTTATGTTCCAAGGTTTCTATACAAATGGACAAGTCATGCTATAAAATATGAGCACAGCAGTATAGCTGAGATGCTGTTTCAGCGGATGGATGCAAGCATGCACATCTCAATGTACATGTATACCACATGTAACATGTTAATGGAAATAACCCTGAAGAAAACAGATGACCTCGTCAATCTTTATAAACTATAGAAATAATAAAGAGGTGGCTATGTCACCAACCACAATGAATGAATGAATTACTTCACACTCCAATGAGATTACGAAAACTGAACACAATGTATAAAAATACGAAACTAGCTGTTAAAGTTAAATACTTACCTGACACCAAGTATTAAATGTGCCTCACGACGGTTCATTTTTGCTTGAAAGCCACCAGAATGTTTGTGCTTTGGCTAAAAACAAAATACATCATGATCAAATTTGTAAATTAATATTTCAATCGTATGCAATGTCATATAGCATAGGTTGGTGGTAGAGCCACCTTTTCATTAATTCCAAGCTTGAATAGCTTCTCTAATTCCTATACAAAGAGTTATTAAATACGAATTCAATTTGGGGGTGGGGTTAAATAAAGTTTCTTGGTTAAAAGACCGCTTCCTCGCAATAACGACAGTGTTCACAAGAATTAATGAGGTAATATTCTCTAGAGTTAATGCCAGTTGCTAGTTATACGGATGTGCACTCGGTGTCTGCTGTTATTAGTGTAGATGCCTGTTGGCACCTAATCCATAATGCACCACATGGAAAAGGAACGGGAATATCACCATCATTGGAAATTGAGTTTATAAACATTACCCAAATCCTCAGGATCATTAGTATTGTATGCAAAATGCTAACAGATCTTATCCCAATATATAAATGACCAACCCATTAATGATAATTGAGTAAAATTTAAACAACCTGACACAAAAAATCTACCATCATACAAAAAAAGAAACAATTAATTACACAAAATTATTAGCGTACCAGATATTTCAATTTAAAATTTTATATTGTTCCTCAGTTATATTTCTCATCTATTAAATAAATATTTTATAATTTTAAAAGGATGATAACTAAACTAATTAGCATCACTCAAAGTCTCTGAGAGACATCTTAAAATTTTTTATCATTAATTGAAAGAGTAGATGGCAACAATTGCCCACTGTACCCTGACCTCAACCTCATCAGATAAAACTAAAATAAAATTCATCTCAATTTAAAGCAAAACATCTATAATTCACATACGTATTTAGCATCATCGACAAACCCAAAAAATATCCTAAATTTTTATCTTTCAATTATTAAACCTTTATCAAATGTTTGCACTATCCGGATTGGTTTGCTCCGTGTTACTCAATTTTATTGTTCTGTTATCAAGATAAACAATGGTTTACATTACCATGTTTAAGTATTGTAAAAAATCTATGAAACTTTCCTAGTAACAATAGTACTGAAGCATTTATTAATGTAAACAATTTTTAAGGTTTGTAATAATAGTAACTTTTTTGTTACACTAAATGTGTAAAATATGTTGTGTGCTGAACGTGTTTCTACCAAAGCATTTGAGTTGACTACATAATTTTTAAAACAATCAACAATTAAAAATCTTTTAATTAAAAAATATAAATAAAATTCACTTCTGATGGCTTACCAATACCGAATCAAATAATTGGTTGAAATTTTTCGCTTTCAAAGTACGGGTTGCATAACGGCCTTAAAACATGTTTACAATTAAAACATACCAATCAATCCGACAGCTGTTATTCCTAAACCAATTAATACTGGTGTAGACTACAAATATAAAGTAAGGACATCTCAGGACATACCATTATGCAAATTCTACATCAGCGCAACTTTTCATAGAGAGTTAAAACAAAAGTATTGTACATCGATATTATGTTGTATATAATATATTTTAATATTTTACAAAATAATAAATTTTAATAAATTACAAAAATGTTATTTTAATAAACTAAAAAACAGTGTTTTTAAAACCAATTATTATACAAAAAGTTTATTTAATTAAAAATTTTAATTAAATTTTTTTTACACAAACCAGTTTATTAATTAACATATACTAAATTTTTATTTATTTATTGTTTTTATTTTCACTATTTTGAATGTTTGACTTGAAACGTGTTTCAGTAAAGTCGAACATGGACTCGCATTTAGTGCCAGTGGTGGATATCAAACCTATGCACTCTCAGGTTTGAGTCGAGTGCATTACGGCTAAACCACCCTGGTATGTAGTAAACAAAAAAATTATGAATTATTTCATTAACAAAAATAAAAATGAACAATGTTTTTAAAATTAAAAATTATGTTTAATTTTTAATTGAATAGCACGTAGGTGCTGTACATATTTGTTATAAGTTATTTTATTGGTTGATAAGCATGTTCACTTTGAATATTGTAACTGTCCTCGTCTTTCACAGCTTTTTCTACTTTTGTAAAAAACTGTTGTGAGTATAGTAATATAACACATAAAATAAAAAATGTGTAAATATAGTGTATTTTACAGTGAAATTTTTAAAAATTGTTGTTTTGCTCAGTGATAAACAAAATAATTAAGAATTTTATTTGTTAATATTTCCGAGTTCCTTTCAACATTAAAGGTACATAATATACCAGTTTACCTGAGCTAAAAATTTTATTATTGTGATTAATCATTTTAATAGATATTTTGCGAAAAAATGTTTATTTTAAAAGTGTACAATTTTACAATGGTTTTATTTATGACTGAAAACATTTTAGCAATGTATTAAAAGGGAAATAATCAAGGAATAATTCTAATTTAATAGAAAAAAATAATTAATTTAAATACTATGCATATTATGCAGAAAGTAAGATGATAGGCTTAACCTTTAATGGCAAGTCATTGATAAATAAGATGAAGAGTAAGAGACCAAGGACGGAACATCGAGGAACGCCAGAAGTGATCTTACAGAATAATGATTTAATCGTTTCAAGACGGTTCTTAAAGGATCTATTTGTTAAGAAATTATTAATTCAATCAAGAAAAAATTCGAAGATGCCTAGAGATTGTGAGGTACCCTATCAAAGGCTTTAGCAAAATCAAAGTAACTCATTTTAACAGACAGTTTATGTTTAAAATAAGGGTCAAGTTATAAGTGTAGTAAAGTAAGTTGGAGAAGCAAGATTTACCTAGAATAAATCTATGTTGAGTAGGATTTAGAATATTAATACTAACTAACTAACCAAGAATGTGGACTTTAATTGTTCTTTTTAACGCTTTACTGGGGGAAGATAAAATAGTGATTGGTTTATAGCAGTTGAGAGAAAATCTACATCCACCTTTGTAAATAGGTTTAATGTATGCAAACTTTTAAATAAAGGGGTGTTTACCACTGTGTAACAAGAAATTAAGTATATGGGTTAAATGGGGAGTTAATACTAGAAAACATTTCTTAAGAACCCGAGGGAATATACCATCAAGCCTACATGAGGATAAATTAAGGTAGAATAAATGTTTAGAGACAGTAAAGGATTTGGTGATAGGATAACCTAGAGTAGTAGTGAAAAATATATGTGGGGATTAGAGACAGCGAAGGGTATAAAAATTGATTTTAAGTAGTCACAGAACAATTGGTAAACTTTAAAAGCAGAGAGGAAAACACCTTTGTCATTTTTCAATTGAGGAAGAGAGTCTCCGAAGGGGCATCGGTTTTTAATATGTTTAAAAATAAGGTTGTTATTGGATTTAAAAGTCTGAGAAATAGACTATTTTTAATTATTTTGATAGAAGCAGTACAATCATTCTGTTCGCTAGAATAATCATAAAAGAAACAAGGAAGAAAAAAAAGTTATAAATCGAAGGCTTTATTGCGCTTTTTTCATTTGTCGAGTGATCTGGAGTAAAATGTTTTATTTAGTATGGAGAGATAATGTAAAAAACACATATATCTTGGTCCCACAATTAAATAATTTAAGGAAATGTTTATGTAAAAATACAAAATAATGTTTTTTGGTTAAAATTAAATTAAATTAATTGATTTTTACACAATTTTAAAAAAACCAAACAATGTACTTTATAAATTTTACAATTGTATTTTAACGTGAGTGAATAAATGCCGGTTTTAGTTTTGTGCTTATTGTTATTATTATTTATGTAAACAAATAACTGAAAATCAAGTATAACTAATTAATGAGTACTAGATTCGATTATTATACAACAGATTACAGGTTACAGATTGATACGCGAGTTGAGTAGGAGTAAACTCCTTTTGATCCTCGGTTCTATTTATCGATTTAAGGGGAAGTATAAAATAAATGGTTAGGTAAAAGGGGATTAGTCACAGAAAAATTATTTGAAATTAAGACAAAGTCAAGGTAGATAGTGGAAATTAACAATTATAGAAAACAAGTAAAAATTAGAATTATACAAAAGTAATAATAAAGTTATGTATTACAATGCAAAAACACTGTAATAATCTTCAAAAAAAGAAAAGAGAAAAGGATGAATAACGCTGCAATAGACGTGTAGCGTGACGCGCGCTTTACCTCGCGTGTACAAAGTCCGTGAACTTGTTAAAAAATTCATTTTTTAATTTACGTGTTTTAATTTTCTTATTTAATGTTATTTTATTAATTATTTCAAAAGTGAATTTATTCCGTAATTTATTTACGTCCTGTATATTATACATTAATAAAAAACAACCTCTTTAAAATAATTTAATAAATGAAACAAAATAATAATAATAATAGTATTATATGCAAATGTAATAATAGTAAAAATATAACAATAGTCAACAATGTTTTTTTCAAATTTCTTTTTTCACGAATTTAACATAAATTAGCGTTGTATTTTACCGTTTATCATAAGTACGAAAAAGCATTTGATCAAACACCAAATATTGCAAATTCAAAAATGTTGAGAATTTTTAATTCAACAAAGTAAAAAATATTTTTTAAATTTTGCTTTAAAAATTGTAATTTTTTAATTTCGTTGCAAATTGAATTTGTTTATTTTAAATCTATATAGTTCAGTTGTTTGTTTGTTTACTTTTAAAATTAGATAGAAAAAACATACTGTTTGAAGACAACAATAAAGTACAAAAACACGGAAAACAATAAAACAAATAATGTTGGTAAGAAATATTACATTAAAATTGTTGAAGAGGGTTTGAAAACACATTTAATCTACTATTTGTGACATGTCTGGATTACTTAAATCAAGTGTTTCACCATTTTCCATTTTCGATTGATAAAAGTCATCTGTTTGAAAACCAGATGATCGAAGCTGATTGGTGGGTTTTGATCGATGCAAATGGAAAAGTTTATTTTGTCTAAATAACCCATTTGTTGGATAGAATAAAGGGTTGTTTGTCATATTGAAACTGCTAATATTTGGATTTGTATAAAAACGGTGCAATTTATTTATTTCATGTGAAAGATCAAAATTAAATTTGGATTTTTTCAATTTCCACGGTTCGCTAAAACTTTTGACATAATCAACTTTCCAACTGGGTTGTTTTACATTGAATTTGTTGTGAGAAAACTTTGGTTGTAAATAATGGCGATCAAGTGTCACTTCGTCATTTCTACGATAGTCCCCAAATTCACTGCTGTTGTCATTTATCAATTTGTAACTATTTGTATTATTTGTATTCAATTCTTCATTTGCATTATTATCTTGTAATGCAGAATTATCTCCCGAACTTGAAACCATATCAGTGGGAAATTTTGCTTTTGCTGCATTATTTTCTTCATTAACCAAATCTTCTTCATGCTTGCCATTATCGGTAATTGAATCATCAGCAGATTTTAAATTTGATGTTGGCATTTCAAATAAATTGATTTTATTGACTTCTTTTTTGTTAAATAGCGATTGGGGTGATACAAGACTTTGATTGACTGTCGGTTTGTATTTGTAATCATTATGTCCTATGTCAAATTTTCTATTGTCAAATGGCAATCTATTCATCATCGATGCATACATCCAATAGGGATTTGGTTTGGGATATAGTTGGCGATTGAAATGTTCAATTTTTTTCAGCAAATCGCGTTGTTGCATTCGCCAAGAAATGTGAGGGTTTATGGGTGAAATAAGCAGTTGAAGCATTGCAGCGGTTGTTAGAGCAGCTGTTGCGTCAAAATCTTCTTCCATTACATGTGGACATTCGGTTAGTAAATTGTACAAATCATTTTTTAGTTTGGGCATTGCAAATAAACCCAAATCATAACCTGCATAACATATATATATATATATATATATATATATATATATATATATATATATATATATATATAACAATTTCAATTTATAGAAATTGATTAAAAACAAATTAATCATTTAATTTTTAACAGTTTTAGGCATAACTACCTGTTAAGTATTATAAATTATTGTAATTATTGATTTTCTATTTAAATAAACAAGCATTACATTTTTATGATTTGTGAGTTGTATTCACTTGTTGATTTAAAAACCCTAGTTTGTACAGTTATGTTGAATTAATTATGCATCCACGTGACTAAATAAATAACTCTTGTCTCGGTTTGTCTGTTTTCTTTTATTATAATTTATGTGGGTAGTTCACTAAATAATAATAATAATAATAATAATAATAATAATAATAATAATAATAATTATTATTATTATTATTATTATTATTAGTAGTAGTAGTAGTAGTAGTAGTAGTAGTAGTGTAGTAGTAGTAGTATTACTATGGTTATTGGTTTAAGTACTTTAGTAGAAGCTTTCAGCATATAAAATAGGTACAATTATAAAATGTGTGACATTGGTCAAACAAAAAAGTTTAATACACACTGGAAAATTAATGGATGTTCAAGTACATGTACATTATGATATACATAAAGTGGCATGATATTACTTTGGAAACGTGCTACCGTTAATAGTATATTAGTATAATGCACACCAATATGTAAATGAGTTATGTGTGCGTATGAGTATGAAAACAATAACCTGGATGTAGGATGATAAATGGGCAGAACACAGACAACAGTAATTGGACAGACAAAAAAATAATTCTGTGTAAAGGTCACTTTTAACTTTATCCTGATTGGATAGTAACTTTACTAAATATGGCAGAGTTGAATTTTAATACATATTTGTCCTGGACTTGGTGTAGATATGTGATCTTCTGGTTTTTTCCAATGCAATTGATTTGCTGAAATCATGATAAAATGCATGTTTTGTGTTGTTAGAGATACGATTAATAATTTGAAAACATTCCTTGAAATGTCTGGATTACTTCAATAAAGATACTATTGTAAGGGATGCCCGAAAATCGGTTAATAATTGTAATACATTTTTTAAAATTTTTATACAATTTTTTTGTTTTAGTTCGGGGAATATTACGGAGGAGTAATATTATATTATTGGATAAAATGATGCTATAACTCATTCAATGTATAGTAATTTAAAAATTTTTTTAAAATCACATGTTTCATTTATTGACTATGTTTATATTCATTAGCATATGACATTCTATTTCATTTTGCTCAAATTGTTTGTACTACTACTTTTGTAATTTTTGTAATTATTATTATTAATTAATTAATTTTATATTGATGGTGAAAATGTATTTTACGCTGAATGTATCTCTAGTGAGATATTAAAGCTTAATAATAATAATAATAATAAAATAATAATAAATAATATGTGAACGAACTTGAAGGTTTCTTAACCGTCTAGTGTATTAACCCAAACCCCGAGTTTTTGTGAGCAAATGCTCAATATGGTCAGACCAGGTAAGTCTGTTATTATTTAATAAAACACCGAGACATTTGATTCAACCATTATGCGTGCGTACTCATTAAATCAATTAAACGCCTAAATGATTAAAGCTCACTTTTAAATTTTGACTAAAACTTTGATTACTCATACAAGGAATTAATCTAGGGTATGTTTTATTGATTATTTAAATTAAAAGCTTACCAGCCATTAGAGCTGCCACATTATCCATCCAATCCAAATGAACTTTCTTTTCCCATCGAGGCACATTTGTACTTTTTACTTTGTCAGCCATATGCTGAAACAAGGACCAGGGCTTTTCAAAAAGTAATATACACGATTTACACCAATATAATTGGCCTAGCTCTAAGTTGGCCTTCAGTTTAACGTGCTTTACGTGATCGCCATCTTTGTCCATAAAACACTTGAGATAGTGATTTTTCAATATGGTGCAATAACTTTCATCAGGTCGACACTGTTCTACACATTGTTGACAAGATCCTGTATTACAAAAAATCAATATTTTTAAAATCCCAAATTAATATTCGTTTATTTTTTTTCTATTTCATATATATATATATATATATATATATATATATATATATATATATATATATACAAACATTAATTTCACCATCCCCTTTTAATATTGCTAAAATTATTTTTGTAAAATTATATTTAAAAAATATTATATTTAATAGTTGCTACATTAAAAGTGAGTATATTTTTCAGTATTCTATTTCTAAGCAAAGTTTAATTTAATTTTTGATTGCATGTCAAAAGGTCAAATTAGTAATAAAAAGATATTACCTAGATTTATTTACGATTGAGAGTTGCCTAACTCTGATCCATAAACTGTAATAATAATAATGTTATTTTTACTTTTGATTATTTAAAAAATACAAAAAAATATTTGATGCAAAATACAAAAAAATACATTCATTTTGACTGATGACGCGGTTACCTCTTCATTATTTTCGATATTTACACGGCATAGCAAACAATCGAATTCAATGACTTAATAATCATACCATTCGTAAAAGAATAACAAAGTTTTTTAACTGGTAGATGACATCCTTGTGACGTCGTCATTATTCGCAATGATTGACGAGACTGCCTGATTTTTGTCAGGGTTATCTCCTTTAGTCCAACAGCTACATATGGTATACGTATACCTTAAGGTACCTTCTAAGTATCCTGGGTGTACACTTACACCTACCCGCTGTAGCGAAAACCCAGTTATACAGCTGTGTACTCAAACATTGCTCTTATTGGTCTTGTTTCGTGTTGGTATCTAGTCCAAGATGTACCACGTGGAGGATGAACAGTCAGGAATATTGCCATTATTGGAAATTGAAACTTTATAAGCGCATTACTCAAAACACCACAAAAGCTTTGAAAAGCAAAAAGCTTACTTTTATTCAACTTCCTCCATACAGTCCAGACCTCAATGTAATTGAAAACTTTTTTAGTATTTTAAAACGTGAGGTTAACCGCATGGAAACTGACGTATCATTGAAAGCAAAAATCAACCATGTTGTAAAAAATTGCATTTCGAAGGCCTATATTGGTACGTTGATAGATTCCTACCCCAAGCGGCTTGCAGAAGTTGAACAAAAGCGTGGATATTACTTAAATTATTGACATTATTAAGTTTGTTACCTTTATTTCGTATATTTATGTATTTTAGTAAATAAAACTATTTTTTAAAACCAATTATCTGTGTTTGTTTTTAAGTTTTCATAATGGTGGTATTGTGCTTTATTGCTAAAACGAATGTTATTGTGTATTATATTAAGAATTTTTTTGCGAATAATATTAAATGTATACATATTAGTAAAGTATTATCTAAGGTATTTATTAATAAGCGTTAGATATGTCTAAGATAAGTAACAAGTGCTACATATATTTCAATATCATAGTAGGTCAACGTTGGAGTTACTTATGTCACTATCTGTAACTTAAATTGTTTTTTAAAGCACAAGATTTAAAAAAATTACTTACCACAATAAATTTCAACTTCATTCATTGTCGAAAAATTGTCTTCATAGGGTACACTCATTTTTTCATTATTGGTAGTAGTGTTGTTGTTTTTATTGTTATTGTTGTTGTTGCTGCTTGCATGCAACTGTTCGAGTGATAAAGATTTCGTAAAGGAATCACTCAATCCACCATTATTATAACGACCGTTCGGAATGATTGATTTTGACGATAACTTATTATCGCCAATTATTATTTTGTCATTTTTCAATAACAGTGCACTTTCACATTCAACGCTGACCAATTGCGATGTGGGTTTGGGCTTTTTTCGATTCAAATTTTTCAATTTCATATTGAACAAATCATCATTCATGACTGAATGGGTATTGTCACTTTCAGTTGTCGTTCCCATGGTAGCTTTATCCCCATTTGTACCAAGTGATTCGTTTTGATCAGCATTTTGTGCATAGTTCAAGCTTGTTGACTGAGTTAAATTATTATTATTTGTTCCACCAATTTTATTGGGGTCCACATTTTCTTTTGACATCTTGTAAGAGAATTTAAAAACGTTTTTAGAACAAATGTTTACTTATTAATTTTATTTATTAATCATTGGGAGAGCACTAGAATCAAAACTAGGTGAATATAGGTTTGAATTCAATGATTGGCACCAAACGCCGACTCTCGTTTGGGTTTGCTAACATGCCTACTTTTTTCAAACATCTTATTAATTGTTTAAGGCATGTGAATAATTTATCAATAGTGTAAGCAAACCCGTATCTACTGCAGTAGAAACTTACGAGCTCAGCTTGTTGTATCATTATGGCAAGTAGAAATAAAGAAATGGCGCTGTTAGACGGCATCCTTATGACGGCGCTACTGTTTGCAAAGTCTGACAAGGCAGCTACATACTTTAGATGTTTTTTAAGTATCCTGGATGTAAGCTTGCACCTAGTCCAGAAAGCTCCACGTGGAGGTAACAGTCAGGAATATTACCATAATTGGAAAATTGGACTTGATAAGTATTACTCAAATCCTTGGGACCATTTGTACCACATCTCGATTGTTGATATTTAAAAAACTATTAGCCACTGTATACTACTTTCAATTCTTCTAAAAATACAAATTACATTGAAGTAGCGATCCTGTGACACGAAGTTAGACAATAATCGTAATTACATGTAGGCCCAGAGTTTAAGTTCAATCAGGTGACTTATAAAGTAGATCAGCCAATCAAATGTCAATAATACTCTCGTTTGATTTATCAATCGTCCTTGCCAGCTTCAAGGTCGTGTTGGTAAAAGGGCCATTCGTTGAGTAGTAGCGTTAGAAGTTCTACCTTTATAAAATCAACATTAATTATTGATATAACGCTAATTCTATACTAATGTAAAATATGTTTCAATAAAAAATTTAAACATTTAAATTACTTCTGGAACTAAATCTTCCACGGGTAAGTTATTTGAATTTTCAGTTGATTTGAATTTAACTTTTTCATGAGAAAAGTGGCAATATTCTCCAAACCGACATCCGTTTGGCAGTCTATAAAATTGAATAATCATAACAAATAATTTCATTTATTAATAAAAAAACATAATAAATCCTTAATAATCAAAATTGTTTTTTCCCTATAGGATACTCATCATTCTAAGGATTTAAATAAAGCATATATAAAGTACCAGTTTTACGTGATATCAATAATCTTGTTTTTATATCTCCATGGTTAAGAGATCAAGTGCACAGCGGTATAATTAGATTTCCACCTTGGATATATGTTTACTACATACAGCTCTTGGGCTAAGAGACATAATATTGATAAAAAGCAGCCTCTATTTCGTCAGTTCTTGCAAACAGTGGTATCATTACAAGGACACTGTCTGTCATCCAAGAAACTTCGTTATTTTCTTATGTTT
>JAKXYG010000072.1:25000-155000 GCA_025895645.1 Cardicola forsteri
TTATTTTATGTTTGCTACTTTGAATGTTTTACAAGAAAAAACATCTTTTAGCAGTGGACATTTTGGCGAAGCCGAACGTGGGCCCGCATTTTAGTGCCGGTGATGGGATTCGAACCCATGCCCACTGAGGTCCGAATTCGAGCGCTGTACCGATAGACCACCCCGGATATTAAACAGTAGAGTGATTACCCAAACAGCTGAAAAGGTACTAGGGTCAACATCTGAGAAGAAAGCACCTGCAGACAAAGAATATTTGTGGTGGAATATAAAAGTTCAGCAGGCGGTTAAAGATAAAAAGATTAAAAAGAAGAAATGGGATCTAAATGGATTGGAAACCGACAAGTTGGAATATCAACAAGCAAAAAGGGTAGCTAAAAGAGCGGTAGCAGCGTAGGATTTAATGTACAAAGACTTACAGACACTTGAAGGAGAGAAAAGGTTATTTAGTGTTACCAAAGCCAAAAATAAAGCCTCAAAAGGCCTGACATACATTAAACAAATAAAAGATGAAAGTGGAATAGTATTAACAGAAGATAGAAGAAATTTGGTCATACTATGCCTCCAAGAAACGAAATGGAATGATAAAAAAGCGGAAGACAAAAAATGAGATACAAATGAGGTTAGAAAAAATAGTTAAGAGTGTATGGTTTCACAAGACATGGCCCTGGTCAATATATTCCTCAAGAAAGAGAGAAACAAACCGGTTATATATCAGATCGGCGAAAAACAAAGCTAGATAATATGTTGCAATTATACATATGTATATGTATATGAGAAAATGTAATTCATTCACTGTAGATTGCAAGATATAAAACAATGTTTATGTACTGCAAAACAATTTTCATAACCGTGTCCTTAATGCACATTTTAATACTCACAAATTGTGTACCTAAATCTTTTAGTAAAAACTATGGATATAATTTGGTTTTGAAATTCTCATGCGGAAGGTTCCAAATATAGTTTAAAAAATAATATTGTGTTCCGCCATTTGTTATAAAATAAATTACAATATTTTTATTTCTAACATTTTACACAAGATTGTCCTTAATATACATTTTAACGCTCTATAAATGTGAACTTGAAATCTTTTGGTCAAGAAACTGTATAGTGTTCATATTTCTCATCTAAATTTTTATTAAAATATAAACATACTACTTAAATAGAAATAAAATTAATTTTTATTTATTGAACTTAAAAAGAATTTTAATTTAGTTTAGATCAACAATGATTCAATCTAGCCTGTCCCAAGCCTGGATAAAGGAGGAGGGTTTGAGCGCAAGGTTAGCAACCTGACCTCTATAAAAAATTTATACTGCTACGGAAACAATCAAGAGAACGCCATTCCGGCAAAGAGCGACAAAGAAGTAATCGCACGTATCTGGATGACAAAGTTACACAAATGATAAGGTTGAGTAAAAGCCAAAAAGAAGCTCAATCTTTGATTTGCAGAATCTTTAATGACAACGAGACTTCGTTGTTGTTGTTTTGTTGTAATTGTTGTCTTATTGCTTACTTTTAAAATAAAAGGGTTTATAAACAAAATGTTGTGAAGGTCCAGTTTTTCAAAACACTTACTCCCGGTTGTTAAAAAGAAAACCCACCTTCGACAAGTAATGTGTTGGTTTGGTATTAAGTATAATCAACCTATCAAATGGAGAATTATATCTGGTACCTTAAATAGTAAAAAATTTGTTTGATTTATAAAGAATGTTTTTCATTATGAAATGCAGCAAACTTACACCGGGGCTACTACTGTTTTTCAGAACAATGCTCCATGTCATACGTCCAAAAAGGTAACATCACATTTATCTAACTTCACTATATTTGCTTTATGTTTACATTTAGACAGTAGAGGGGCTAAAATCGAAAAAACTTTCTTTCATTCAATTACCACCTAACAGCCCGGATATCAATGTTATTGAAATTTTAGTATGCTAAAACGAAACATTAATAAGCATACCGAAATTGAGGATTTATGTGAAAGCATTCGGTTTCAATATGAGATGAAACAAAAATATATCAACACTCTCATCGACAGCATTCCAAAATGCCTAGATCAGATTGTTCAAAAGAGTGGCGATCACAGATTATTGAATTTTTTGTACTTTGTAATGTCCTTAATCATTTGGTAATTAAAAAATTGCATGTAATCCGTATTTTTGTTAATAGTAGTCTTTATAAATCATGTTAATCATTTTACTCCATTTTCGAATTTGCACCAGTTGATATTTTATACAATTTTTTTACTTACATTATATATGTATACATAATTATAATTTTTTTCAATTATTATATAGTATTGATTATTTTATAATTGAAGTTGTAGTTGTTAGAGTGGTTTTAGTTGTTTATTAAATACACTTGGCTTACTACTTATAAACATTATTAAGTAGTATGTACATAAAATGAGATATCTTATGTATACGATTGGATTATTATTTATTATTATGAACGTGTTTGCTTCAAAGAGCATAAAGGAACACGTTTGTTACAAGTACGTTCTCTTTCTATTTGTGTACACCTTCCTTGTACCAATCGTTTAACCCAGATGAATGTGCAAACATCCCCCGTGAAACATGTTTACTTTTAAATCTATTGCACTTTGGAAATTAACTTTTTTCATTCTTATACCGGAGCTTTTTATCAAAGTTATCTTTGTACATGTTTGGTGCTTTTTACAATGTTCATATGACAAAGGGTGAAACTTTATATTTTAACGATCCCTTTTTGTTTTTTCATTTCTTATTGCATGTATATAATCTTTTTAAACTCTATTCATTTGTCTCAAATACATGTGCCATTTTGTTTAATAATTAAACCAAAATTATGACACGTTTTTGTTTGTTTGTAATTTTTACGGTCAACAGAAAAGCTTGAACTATTGACACTATCGTCACTGTGTTTTGGGAAAGCAGTTGATAATAACAAGTTTGTGTTCTTGTCTGGATACAAGTAGAGTTGTAAAACTGATTTCTTAATATCCAGTCGTAGAGATAACGCTTGATAATACCGAAGTTTGACTAATCCAAAATAAAATAATTATCAATTAATCAGAAAGTTTGAGAGATGGACGAATAGAAAAGAAGATAACGACGTGTATATTTAACCGAATTCGAACAAATAAAAATGTAAACACGCGCCATCATACATATTACTCGTTCGATCACACAAAGTTATCACATTATGTAGTCACCTAAGTAGTCTACCGTTTCTTCTAGCGGTACATTTGTGAAGAGTGACTCGATGTCAATAGAGGCCATTGTTTTCGGGCGATAAAAAGAAGCCGGCTAACTTAAAGTTACCATTTAAAGGAGATGATATTATGAATCTCCTCAAAATCCGGCTAAAAGCAACCATAAAAAGGACCTTTCCATCAATCCAACTAAGAATGCTGTTCACTACTAAAGGTCTTCCTTTGCCCAACATTAAAACAGCTAAAGAAATATTTTCCGCCTCACATTGCATTTATCAGTTCACTTGCAGTTGCGGTGACAAGTACATTGGTCGGGCAATGCGTCGCTTATCTAATCGGGCTAAAGAACACATTCCTAACTGGATCAACAACAGGTCAAACGGAAGTGAACGCTCATGCACATCCTCATATTACGTCATCTACTAGAAACCAAACAGATCAATTTTAAAAATTGTTTTAAAGTGCTAATTACTTCTCCAGCCTTGAATGTGTTGAAAATTCTCTAATCTGTTTATATTCACACATTGAAACCTGCTTTGTGTGCACAAAAACAGTTCGTCACTACATTGAACTTAGCTTGGTCGTAAGGATGTGTGTATATGTTTGTGAGTTGTACTAATGTAAATGTTATCTGTACCCCCTTTTTTGTATATATATATAGATATATATATACTAAAATGTTATAAGTTTATGACTGATGAAAATATACGAAATGAATTCATCTCACAGTTTACGTCATATATTTTTATTTGGCATAATAATAATGACATTAAATTACACTGTTGGGTCGTTACAATAATCACGAGCCGCAATTGTTCAAAATGGAGTTTAAGGTTATGGAATCCATTTTTATTTTGATGCGTCACTTATGTGACATGTTTGTTCAATCTTTTTACATTATAAATCATTTAAAATTTTATATGCAAACAAATTTTTAAAACTAATTAATTTGCAATAAATAAAATGTAACGTGTGCAAAACCGTGTAAGCACTTGTAAAATAGAGAAAATTATTTGGTTTAAAATTATTCTTGCGTAATTGATTTATGCAATTAACTTTGTATGCATATACATTTTGAATTAAACTATTACATCATTTGCATATTTGAATGCTATTTATTCGTAAACTCTTAGAACATCAATTATAAAATTGCTTAAAACCAATTAACTTTAATTATTGATAACTCATATTATTTTAGTATAATTAATCGTTTAACTCCGCCTAGTTTGAATCAGAAATAATTCAATCTAGCCAGTCGCCAGTCTGGATAAAGGAAGAGGGTTAGAGCTCAAGGTTAGCAACTTGGCCTCTACAAAAACTTTATACTGTTACGAAAACAATCAAAAGAACGCCATACCAGCCAACAACAGCAAAGAAGTGTTCGCACGTATCGGGATGACAAAGTTGCACAAATGTCAGAATTGAGTGAAAGCCGAAAAGAAGCTCAATCTTTGATTGTACAGAATCTTCAATACCAACGAGACTTTGTTGTTGTTGTTGTTTTGCTGTCATTGTTGTCTTATTGCCTCATGCTTATTTTTAAAGCAAAAGGATTTTGTATAATATAATATAATAATTAATCGTTTGATACAAGTAAAATCTTTCAAATTAGGGTTTATTGATAGTAACCCCTCCAACTACACTTGTACGAAATAACTTAGTATAAATATTTTGTTTATTGGTTCAAAGAATATTGCTTTGTCTAATACAAATGTGCTATTATAATTAATTTCAATTTCGGTTGATGAATGGAAAGAGCACGTACTTGTAACAAACTTGTTCTTTTATGCTCTTTGAAGCAAACACGTTCATAGTAATAAATAATAATCCAATCGTATACATAAGACATCTCATTTTATGATATTTTAAATTATATATACATACTACTCAATAGTGTTTATAAGTAGAATAGGAACGTAAAATTGGTTATCTTGTTGATGTGTGCATTTCTGCAGAAAGTTGGCATTTTGCCGGTCGTTAAGGCTTTTTTGTTCGAATTCGGTTAAATATACACGTCGTTATCTTCCTTTCTATTCGTCCATCTCTCAAACTTTCTGACTAATTGATAATTATTTTATTTTGGATTAGTCAAACTTCGGTATTATCAAGCGTTATCTCGACGACTGGATATTAAGAAATCAGTTTTACAACTCTACTTGTATCCAGACAAAAACACAAACTAGTTATTATCAACTGCTTTCCCAAGACACAGTGACGATAGTGTCAATAGTTCAAGCTTTTCTGTTAACCGATATTTTAAATATATTTTTTAAATTGTATATACATACTACTTAATAGTGTTTATAAGTAGAATAGGGACGTAAAGTTGGTTGTCTTGCTGATGTGTGAATTTCTGCAGTAATAAAGAAAGTTGCAATCGTTAAGGATGGTTTTCAAAAGTATACAGGAATTGAAAAAACTGATTTACTTTTGTCATTCCCAATAAAACGTAAAGTGTGACATGAATTCATTCAGTGTCATAAGGACAAGCTACTGTTGTTGAATGCGGTTACACATTGCTTTTGTCCACATACAAAGGCTATCAAAGAGTGGATTTAAACAACTTGACCGAGCGGTTCCCAATTTACGTCAATTTGAGTTAAAAAAAAGCAAAAATAACAACCATTACATAAAAAGTCAACTTTTATAAGATTACGTCAATCTTTAGATTCATCATCATTGCAATACAAATATAGTGTAACATTTTCAATTCCATATTTTAGTCAATAAAACACCTATATATTAAAAAAAATAAAGAATAATCTGTTTCACCTAGGGTCACCTTCCTTGTTTTGGGTCAAATTGACAAATACCTGATCCAAGGTCATTTGCTTTACTGAATAGTGGTCAATTGGACACTTTGCGTCGTGTAACATGTGGTTCAATGCGTCGAATACGTCCGACAAATGACACACATTGGAATCGATTTCAAAGTCGACAAATTTAGCATCTGACGGGCTGACGACACGTTTGCAATGGGGAAAACGACCGACTAAACGGTCGACAACCGTCGGTATCGACGATCTGTTCAAATAGATTCGAATGGTGTGACTTTGACTACAGCGCCTTTTCAAGTCATCAACTCGACTTAGACAATTGAGTTGGCCCCGAATGACAATACCAATACGATTGCACACTACTTCGCATTCTTCCATGCTGTGTGTTGTCAAAACAACAGTTGTGCCAGATTGGGTGAGGCGCACGATTTGATTCCAAATGAAGATCTTCGATTGGGGATCCAAGCCGCTTGTCGGTTCGTCGAGTAAAATGACCTTCGAATTGCCTAATAAAGCTACGGCCGTTGATAACTTTCGCTTCGTTCCACCCGAACACCATTTCAATGGCTTGTCTGCGTGTTCAATCAAATCCATCGATTTGATTGTGCTGCCAACGCACTGGGCGATTTGGTTTGAGGGTAGGCCGTACAAGTGACAAAATAGGGTCAACGTTTCGCGACTCGTGAGCAACTCGTGTACCGCATCTACTTGGGGACAAAATCCCAATTGCGAACACGCCAACCGACGTTCAATGTTCAAATTAAAATTGTTAATAAATATTTCACCAAATGTGGGCTGGATAAGACCAGTTAAGAGTTGGAAAATGGTAGTTTTGCCCGCTCCATTAAGACCCAACAAACCGAAGCATTCGGATGGTTTTATGCCCAAAGTTAAATTTTGCAAAGCAGGAATTTTGTAGTTTAAATAGAATTTGGTAATTTGCATTGCGCTAACTGAATAGGACTGCGACAATTGACCATTTCTATAAGCCTTGTATAAAGGAAATTTAATATTATTAACCATACTACTTAAATGAAATAAGTAGACAAAAACGTTTTAAAAACTTACATTTTGAATATTTTGTTCTTCTAGAATTACATTTGGATCGTTTTGATTATCCTTCATGTCATTGCATATGTTTAAACATTTTTTCAATTTGTGCAATTTCCAAATATTTATCTGGTTTTTAAGCTTTTCATTGGTCAAACATGTGGGTAGAAGACGGCCGTTTGTTTCGCGATACATTTCGATAAATATAAGTATAGCAAAAAACAAAGCACACTGAAGCGATAATATAACCAATTTACATCCCAAATAATTCCAATGCCACAAATTGATAGGAGACACGTTTATCGAAAATGTTTGCAAGTAGGACTTGGCCATCTCTAAATTTGCAGCTCGCATATTGAAGTCGCGAATGCCGTTTACCAGACAAGCTTGGGGAAATAGAATTGACAGTATGCGAACTACTTCATTACTCATGTTCCTATTGTGAATATTGATTGTTAAAATTTGACACAATACCGTTATTGTACCCAAAACTAAATTAGCAATAATCAAAACAACCAAAGCGGTTGTTGGACGATGGAACAGAAAGGAAGTGACGTAGAATAGCGGTATAATGGACAATCCGTAGAATAGAAGGAGGAGAATAAACGGACCTACAACGTCGGATCCAATAAAAACGGTTTGTTGAAATGCAACGAATATGACAACTTGAATTGCAACTGCAATTATGTAAACGAATACGTCACACACAAAATTGTTGAACCAGTACAAGGGCAAGTTGAGACCTGCAACGTATTGAAGATGCTTCGACCCGATTCGTCTTTCGTCAATGACGAATGAAACGAAACTGGCAGGTATTATGGACAATACGACTAAGGTCAATACGATAATGGTTACTTTTGTCAGTATGTATCGTTTGTCAGTGGGCAATTTGTCCATTAATTCATCCATTTCATTGTTGATTGGATGTGTAATAATTGTTATGCCTTGGGAATACGTTGGATCGGTTAGGCCCATTTGATTTAGTGTCAACATGCGTAGCTGCAAATTGTGCAATAAATTCAAATAACTGGGACTCGAAACGTAGCCCTTGTTGTTGAACCAAACGCGCAAATTGTACGACGGTCCTGTCATCTGCGACAATAACGATGTCAAATTGGTCCAAAACATTTGTGTTTCATCCGTTTGATCCGTCGATTGGCGTAGAAGTGAAATAAGGGAACTTTGAGGATTTAGCATGGTCTTCAAATATTGATATTTCAAATCTGATTGGACAAAACTCAAGCCGCCATATCTTTGATTTACAAATTGTTTTTGTGTATCCAATAAATAGTTGGATACGTTGACCAATGACAAATTATGCATGACATCTGTACTCGGCAATATGATTGGTCGACTTAAATCTGATGTTTGATTGGTCGTAGTTAGATTAATGCAACTTAGAGGCGTAGGGCCGTATTGGTAAATGTTTGGACTCAAGCATCGTGTACCAGTCCACGCAAATGGCTTTTGAATTGCTTGGTCATACATGTCCGACATGAGTACAGTCCATTCATCGTCATTTGAATAGAGATTTTTTAACACACTATTGTCAAAAAACGTATGCAAAATGGGATTGAAAGGCAAATTGGTGGCCATAAGCCACGGATGAATGTGCATCGGTTTAACCGGTTGTCGTCGGACAATTTGTCGAGTCGATAGCAAACCGACGACGAGAAGTAGCGAAGGTAACACGAATTGGACAAACCAACCCAACTTGAAACGTTTGAAATGATGCAAACGTTTGGCGGTCAGAGCTCGAAATTGTCGACCCAACAGTCGGGCCGAAGTGATTGACCAACTTGGCGTGTTACAATTGTTGGACGTGTTGACATGCGTTTGGTTTGACACGACGTCTTGTTCTATCGATTGCCATTTCCGGTCGAATGACATTTCATACAAATGTTTTCTATTTAAAATACTTAACCCCGAGCTGGGTGCAGATAAACGGCCGTTGTCTGCAAGATTGGTTAGCCGAGCACTGTGTCGCAATATACTAAATCGAGATAATTGACAATTAGTGCTAGTTGTAGGCCAATTGTTATTATTATTATCTACAAGTATATCATTCAAGGAATCATCTGCATCGTTGTGTGTTATAGTCAAAAAGATATCAGCCAACGTTGAGTCAGTTACGTGATAACAAACAATACCCAATTCGTTGAGTGTTGACGCTCTTTCCAAATATTTCAACAATTTTACAATTGAATTGTCCCAAACAGATTGAACAGCAATTTGAAACAAAATTTCCTTCCGATTCGACGTAATGCATGTCAAGTGGGAAATGTAACGGCTCAATTGTTGTTTAATAAAATTTTCGTCAACCGCAGGGTTGCTTTTTTCCAAATTTAAATAATAACCCATACTGTGTTTGGATTTCAGTGACAAATTGGAAGCGTGACACTTCAATTTGCCCCGATCAATAATAACAACTTGATCACCCAAAAATTCTGCTTCGTCCATATGATGCGTAGTCATGATGATCGTTTTGTTTTGTACTTTCAACTGACCAATCATATTCCAAATTGAACGTCTTGACAAGGGATCAACTCCTGATGTAGGCTCGTCCAATACAATAATGCGTGCTTTGGTCAGAAATGCAATGGCAATGCACAATTTGCGCTTGTTGCCACCCGACAATAGGCACGATGGTGTATTGGCTTTTGTTTCGAGTTTTAAGATGGGCAGCAATTGATCAACAATCGCATCAATATTGGACAAATTGCTCAATTTGGCATAAAATTGAATGTGCTGTCGAACACTAAGATTGTCAAATAGGACGTTGTATTGAGGACAAAAACTAAGCATTTGTCTGATGTAATCCATTTGAGTGTATAAATCATAACCGCAAATTTTGACACATCCACTTGACGGACTTTGTAGTCCAATTAAAATTGATACGAGGGTCGATTTTCCAGCACCATTGTGTCCCAAAAGAGTTGTAATTTGGTTTGCTTGAAAATCGACGCTAAAATTATCCAATGCCGCTTTACGATTGTACAACTTTGTCAAATTTCTAATTTCAATGGCCGGCAAAGATGTTGCATCCTGATTGGTCCATTGATTATTTCTACCCCATGAGTTTGAATTGGGTTTTGACCAATAGGATTTGGTCAACAAATAGTAGAATGGTTTGGCAATGCCAAATTTAGTCGGTATGACATTTTCTAAATACAATGCACCAATCAAATAAAGCAGTCCATCGACACAAAGAAAAAGGAAACTTTTTCCAATTGAACAAGTGGATAGCGTTGTACGCATAGTCCAAAAATCAGCCCATTCGATTGGCATGTTTTGAATTTCGGCTATTATCAAAGCTCGTAAGCCCTGACAAAATGCAACCTGATTGGATAGATACGACAGGTAAATGACGGATAAATTAAGCCACTGTTCGTTTATCAAAATTACCGGATGTGGCAAGTAAATGAGTAAATACAGCAGACCGCTTACTATGGCACCCAAATTAGCTTGGCTAAATAGGGTCGAAACGAGGAAACTGAAAAAGATGACCGTTACAACATAGACCAAAAAGAATGCAAATATTAGGCCTATATGGTTAATGTGAATCAAAAGACCCAATTTGAATATAATCAAAATCAAAATGGCCGACGGTATCATAATCATAAGCGATGTAACAAACCAACTAAACCAATGAAAGCACTTTCCCAAACCCATAATTTCGGTCAGTTCTTTCAAACCTTGTTCCTTTTCTTCGACAATGTATTTTGTATTGCACATGACGGTAAAAATCCACGTAATAAGCATCAACTGGGGAAATATGTCGCGAAATGATTTGAGAAATTCATATTCGACGTAAGCACAGTTGGGAAAAAATTTGATTTGATTGCCAGGCATGAATCCATTTTTGTTCGATACATTTGAATTTATTCGAATGATGGCGTTGCTGATTAGATCTTGAAAATCCAAAAACCCGCTAGTTAAATAATTGACATCCTTGTCGTCTACTTGATTTCTTGGTCGAGGATTCCAATTTTGATCGACGACCTTAAAACGTCTTGTATTGTCTGAATACATGACACTTTGTCTCAAGGTTACTTGTGCTAGATTGATTGTCAAATTAGTATTGTGATTAGTTCTCATTGTGTTTTCAAATTTTAAACCAATCAAATCGGGCGATATGTAAGTGTGATAGGTTAACAATTTATTTTCAAATTCTTGTTCATTGACAAAACCTGTAAATTTATGATCATTCAAATGCATGCATGAAATGAAAGTGTCGACAATATTTAGAATTGCATCAAACTGATTTAAAAGGACATTGCGATCGGCATAATGATCCAAAGCAAACGAACACATCCAATGGAACACGACCTGTTTGCGTTCAGTCAGTCGTGTATCGAAAAAGGACTGAGCCAATTTGGAATATCGAATGCAATCGGTATCTAGACCCAAACTGCGCCATCGATTTTCTGCACATTTTTCGTTAAATTCGAAAAATAGCAACTCAATCAGATCGGTATCCAACAAGCATTTGGGCTTCCGACGTTCGATGTTTGGACACCGAATTTGGGGATAGACTAGAATGCCCCTAGTGCAAAACAAAGTATTATTTATTATAAAAAAGGCATTTATTTATTATTAGATATTTTGACTTTTTGTTTACGTTGTATAATAAACAATTTTTAATAAATAACACACATAACTTGATCGTCAATTTCCGATAGTCATCAAATTTTCGAAATGTGTATCAAACAAGGGTTGAAAACAAAAGCACATTGACTTTACTGCGTTAGTAAAATATTTTCCATTTTGAAGCATTCAGTTTAAAACAAACTGATATAGTAGTGACAATTTACATAATAAAGTGTTTACTATAAAATTGTAATTAATTTTTAAAAATAATGATATCATTTTAGAATTGTCAGATTCACTTGAATAATAAATCCACTAGGTTTTTAAGTCAACCAGGAGCACTGTAAAGCTGTTTTATGTTCTTATATAGAATCATCAGCGGCGCATACCTTTCAAGTTTTACACACATAAACTTGAACCCAGGGTTCAGACCAGCGTCCTAAACCACTGAAATACAAATAAATGACCTTGGTGTGTAAATTTATTATTGACAATGTTTGTCTAAATGTGCATAATTATTAGCACATTTAGTTGAAATGAGTATATATATATATATATATATATATATATATATCTTTTCCTATGCTATTCATATATCCTTCCATTCCTAGGAATACTAATGATCCTGAGAATTTGAGTAATTATCAACAATGATGATATTACCTCTACGTGGTGCATTCTAAACTAGATGCCCCCAAGCATCTAGCCTAATACAACAGGGACAGAGTGCACAGTAGTATAAATGGACCTCCGCTTCGACAGGTGGGTACAAGCATACATTCAAGTTACTTAAAAAGTATTTTAAGGTACATGTATACCATATGTAGCCGTTGGGATAAGGAAGATAACCTTGGCAACATATTAGGCTTCCTCATCAATCTTTGCGAACCACGGCATTGTCATAAGGATGCCGTTTATCAGCCAAGAAACTTCGTTATTGTCCCACGTTTATCACGCTTGTCAAACTATTAGATTTGATCGTTAAATATACCGTATAAATATAAAAAATAATGAAGAGGTAGCCACGTCACCAACTACAAAAAAATAGTTAATCCTTCCATCCTTACAAAAGTTTCCATTTTCGGGTCTTCCATCGTTTGCCTCTATTTTCCCTTGAGTCTCGGCCCGTGTAAATTTTAGCAATAAAAACTTCCTACCTGGTATTTACGTTGTTATTCTGATACTAATGCCGAGATTCCTGGAAACCGACATGTCCCTCACACGCAGCTACGACCGACTGCCATTTCATAGTAGAAATTTGAATTGATCAAATCTCCTCTAAACATCTACTTACTTAAGAATTAATTACATGTCCAACTTAAAAGTTAAAATCACCTACTATATCTGATAATAATAATTGTAATCATAAAGCAATGATATCGCGAGTTCCATTCAGCTAGACCACCCCAACACCACCCCCCGCAAACACTTATTTGTCATAGTAATACTCACATCCAACCTTTATTATTAAAGACCATTCCACTATCCGCCAATTGTGAACATGGGTAATTAGAAATTAGTCACAACCTCTGGTTTAAAAATCGAAATAAGAATATCCCTATGTCCATAATTGTGCATATCTGCAAAAATGTACACTGTTATTACAAGTACGATTGCCTTTTGCTTTAATTAAACCCCTCTCACCCCCTACACCGAACTGTACAAAGTCGTCATCAATTCAATCAAAGAGCTTCGGTATTTAAGCCAATCCTAACCTAATTCAATTAAAAATGAGTGTAACACGATTAAAAACATTCGTTTTTCAAAATAAACAATAATGCATTGTCATCATCATTAATAACAACAACAATAAAATGAATATATACATATCGATTGTTGTAAACAATACACACAAACTGGTCATGTAAAGCGGAAACAATTGGAGGGGGGAAGGGTCATTAAAAAGTCACTTCGAATTGACCTTACATACACCGACTTTGTGAACACAGTTCGCAATCTTATTGCAAATGTGTCAAATATCGAAAATTTAATTGTTATTTAAATAGTAATCAAATAATAGTAATTTATCTAGTTGATGGTCAATTATGCTAGGGTAACGGAACTCAAGTCCGGTTGAGAAAGGAGGATAATTTGAACGCAAGGTTAGCAACCTGGCTTCTCTAAGAATAGATCACTATGAAAAGCAAGACACCATTTCATTAAACTACGATAAAAAAGTAAAAACAGCATAATTCCGATAACGAGGTTTGGCAAAATCAGAATTGAATTTCAATCTTCGATATGCACGATGTTGCAAGCCTAAATTACAATTTATAATCATATGGATTAATTTTGTTGCCCCATGCTTTTCAAAGTGAAAGGGTTTTGAAATACTAATGGTAGTAGAGACAGCTAATAATCCTGAGGATTTGAGTAACGCTTATAAAGTCTCAATTTCCAATGATGGTAATATTCCTAACTATTCGTCCTCCACGTGGTGCATCCTGGACTAGGTGCCAACAGGCATCTAAACTAATAACAGCAGGGTCCGAGTGCACAGCGGTATAACTGGACTTCTGCTACGGCGGGTAGGTGCAAGCTTTAAAGGTATCTTAAGGTATACGTATACCATATGTAGCCGTTAGGCTAAGGGAGATAACCCTGACAAAAAATCAGGCGGCCTCGTTAATCTTTGCGAACAGTGGCGACGTCACAAGGATGCCATCTACCGGCCAAAAAACTTTGTTATTCTTCTCCACTTGTTACGCTTATCAACCCATCAAAGTCGATCGTTTTCTATGCCGTAAAAATATGAAAAATAATGATGAGGTGACCACGTCACCAACCAGAATAAATAAATAAATGAAAAAGTACCGATAGCTAAAATGCTCCATGCAAAAGTACCACCACAAACATTAAATGTTTGTTTAACTTTCTACAAAAAATGTATTTTTCATCAAACATTGAAAATAAAATAAAAATAACAACAATTATTATCAAATCACATGTTGCTTATACAAAACATCCAAATTAAATATCTTGGTCAGATTTGAGTTGTAAAAATGCAACTAAAATACTAATAATTCTATATATATATTCTATATATATATATATATATATATATATATATATATATATATATATATATATATATATATATATATATATATATGTGTGTGTGTGTGTGTATATATATATACCTGTTAAATACCCTAAGTGTATGCTTGCACCGATCCACCGCAGCGGAAACCCAGTCATACCGCTATGCACTCGGTCGCGTAAGTTACCAGTCTAAATACCTATGAGCATTTAGTCCAGGATACACCACGTGGAGGGGGAACAATGATAAAAATTGAGACTTTATAAGCATGACTCGTGGATCATTAGAATAGCCTACTGCTAGTTCAACGCTTAAACCTAATTAGAACATAAGCCAACCCTTTAAAAAACACATACCTAAATCCAAACCAACCTCCATAGCGCGGATGTAAACTGCACCCAAAATACTTTGGCGATCGATCTTCCGTAGGTTGATAAAAATATGTCATCCCAGCAACATGGCCGGCCGATTGGACGTGGACACACGGAACTCTTGTCACGGGTTTCATAGCAAAGTCGGGAATCCACATGACATGCTCCAGCTTTGCAGCATCTGACCTATTGAACGTATTATTCAAATTTGTCTTCATCGTTTCAAGAACGTTGGAAATAATCAAAAACACTGTCCAATCCAAGTAATCTGTCGAGTTGGGTGTAAATGGCCAATGGCTAAATTGGGATTTTAAATGCTTCAACTGCGACTCAATCGATGCAACTCCCCACTCTTGTGACCATTTAGCAAACATGGGTAAGAATGTATCGTCAAACATACGCGGGCTGTTCAACAAACATACGGCCAAGCAATCGTCAAAGGGCGCTACGTCATGAGACAACTTGACTTTGGAAGATACTGCAGAGTTGTACCAACCGGTAAGAAAAAAGGCGTATTCAAATCCATGTGGAACGAGAAGCTCATCCAGTCGAGTTTGAATGTGTGAAACGAGCAAAGTGGTATTGGAGGAATTGTTAAACGTCATTGTTTTGATTTAATAAGAAAATTCTACAAAATTTAAATTTAAACAATTGTTGATAAGAATCAAATAGACAGTGCTCAATAAACAAAACTTGGTTAAATAATTACTTTAAATTGTTTTTAAAATAACTTTAAATACATGAATATATATATATATATATATATATATATATATATATATATATAGCTATAGATACTACATACTATAAATTTTTTTAATATCTAAAAGTCTACAAATACTATATTAATTATTACTATTATCATTGTTATTATTATCAGAACTATTACCATTATTTTTATCAAATTTCAGATTGTTCGCAATTGGACATTTGTGTTTTGTTTATCGAAATGGATTTGTAGCTTAAAAGTACAAAGTATGACAATTTTCATTTAAAAATTGTAAAATACTTATAACTTAAATGTATTTTTGAATTTTGTAATGTGTTAAATATTAATAGTTTTTAGTTCTAGGTTTAACATAACAATGCAAAATACAAATTTAAAAAATAGTGAAAATATAATAAATAAACTATTAAAAACTTCTTAAAAATATTCATAAATTTGTCTAAAAAATTAACTTTATAAACCTCATATTTTAGTTCATTACCAATATTTTAAAACTTTTGCATGTATCACTTAATAAATAAAGAATTAAACTCAATGCAACAAAGCATTAAATAAACAAATCCAATAAACTAAAATAATCATTGCTATAAAATAGTTCCTCCATACAAATGAATAAAAAAACAGGTATCACTCTTTCATGAATGCTTAATGTTAGAAACAAAAATGTTATATTGTAAAAAATACATGTAAAACGATCACATCCAAAGCGCAAACTTATCATTAATTTCTATTCATTGTAAATTATGTGTATACGGATTCAGTTTAGCCAACAATAAAAACGTCTGTAATGACAAATAATACTTAAAGTCACTGCATTTAAACAGACTAGCCTTTAACGACCTGTTTAATGTTTACGCATATGTAATGCCGTTATTCATTACTACCTATACAACCAAGCAATCCTAAATAAAAGTTGTATAAAAACGCAAGCATAAAAATTGTTTTATCATTAATTCTGTATGCGATCAAAACTATGCAAAAATATAATACAAGTAGGTGGCGAGGTGAGGCGCGCGTCATGCTTCATGTTAAGTGGAGTGTTACTTATATTTTTCTCTTCTTGTTTTCTAAAGATTATTTCAGTGTTTCTGCATTGTAATACAAAATTTATTTTATTATTACTTTTGTATGTTTATTGTTTTTGCTCGCCTTCCAGAAATGTTAACTGCCCCACTACCTATCATAATTTTTGTCTTAATCTCAAAATTTCTTTTTTCTGTGACAAATCCCCCTTTACATTACCCTCCATTTCATATTTCCCCTAATAATTTGAAACAATTTAAAAACCAAGTACAAAAAGGCGGTTTGGGCTACTCAACTCGTAAACAACCCTGAATCCTGAAAAACTATTTTACCCGTTAAAATTAACATAATGGATACAATAGTTAGCATTACCAAAACCCAACACCATTTACAACAAGCAAGCGTACGTTGTATAACATTAAAAAACATTACTCGTTAATTAACAATACTAATAACAAGGCACTAAATTAATTTGCCAATATAGATTATATTAGCAGAAAGTAAACAGAAAAAAACATCCATGCAAAATAAAGTGATTAATCCGAAAAATATATGCAACTCACAAATCCTAAAAGTATTATGCTTGTTCATTTACAAAAAAATTAATAATTATAATTATTCATATTAATTAAATATACATATAGTCATAATTGTGAACTTTTACAGATAATACAATTCAATTCCTTTTAAAATTTTATGATCTCATACGACATAATTAAAACAAGATGTGACTAAAGGGCGTATTACTCTTGCTATCATGTTTATCCAAAAAACATTTACTTATTTTAATACCACAAATAAAACTGCAAAACCATTAAAATCTAAAATGCTAACAATATAAATAACAAAATAGTAAATAATGAACAAAATAATTAATTTAAATTAAAAAATAATAACACGTTAATATACTATATAAATAAATACAAAAATATTTGTTAATTTATGCCATTATACATACAATTATAAATAAAACAACATTTATTTATAGTTTAAAACGTTTTTCAAAAATAATAATAAAAACAAATACAAAAAATGTGTAAAATATTAAATTTAACAATTGTAGGGTTCATTAATTATTTCAAATAAAATAACAATAAACGTTTTCATATTAACCAAATATATATTATGCAATTACTAATCAATAAAAATCTAATCTTGACACAGTTTTAACTCACGTTTTCACATTAAGACCTTTGCTGTCAAGGTCATTAAAAATTGCGTTAATATAATTTAATAATATAATAAAAATTTTAAATAAGTTTTAAACTAACTTATTAATATAAATATATACAACAACAATTTTAATTGTTATTTTACAATAATAATAATAGTAATAGTATAACAATATTATTATAAACTCTAAATTTTTAAAAATTTATAAAAAAAATTTAATTAATTAATTTTAACATTTTATAATTAAAATTATTAAATTAATTGATAAAAATATTAATAATTGTTTATTTATAATAAACAAATAGTGCACTGTTAATTTGTGAGTGAACAGTGAACAGTGTCAGTAAACAGGCACTAAAAAAATTAAGGTTTTTTATTTAAACATAATAACATATAAAATTTACAGTACGCATATAAACTATTTACAAATATTTACTTTCCATTAAATTATGTTTAGTTAAAATTATTTAACCTTTTTAAAGTCAGTTCACAAAATGTGTTAAACTTAATTTTTATTAAAATATATAGAATAACAAAAATGGTATTACATCTACACTTTGCATATATTTAAATGTTTACAAGTGCAAATATACTAAATTGGCTATATATTAATGTGATTTAAAAAACCATAGTTGTAATTTTTGTATTTTAATATTACAATTTAAATATTAGACATTATAATTGTTCACTGCTCAGTAACAAAAATTTGGTTTAATTAGTCAACGACGCAAAATACTTATTAAATATTATTATAAAAACTTTAATTAAAACTACACATTATTAAAAAATAACTATTATAATTTATATTTTAAAATCATTGAAAATATCAATGATAAACCAAACAAGAACACAGATAGTGCCAGTAGTAAAAAATTAAACTCATTTTTTCTCTAACTTTAAGCCTACCGTTTTCGCCACGTTTCCCATTATTTATTTTTTATATCTTTAATGTATAAATTTAAAATACTACTTAGTGTAAGATCTTACTAAGATCTCGGCCCTAATTTCCTTTGATTTAAATTGAAAGGAATAATTATCTGCACCCCAGCTAATTTTGATCAAAAAAGCTCTTGTGTGATTTAAATTATCGTTCTGCAATTTATTAATACAAAATAATTCAAAATTTTATACCAACACTATTTACCAACAGGAAATACAAGACGTAATATATTTACAGAACCACAGTTACATCAACAATAAACGTAATAAATTGAAATAAAAAGAGGCGTTTCAAAACAAAGTTCAAATAAAGTCAAAGTTGTTTAATGATAATAATATAAAAATTGTAATTGAAATAAAAATTAATGATAATTTTAAATATTTCATTTGAACAGTAACACTGAGAATGTCGATTAACAGTTGATATGAATACGAATTAATAAGAACATTTAAAAATATTATTTTTATTATATTTTATATTAGTTACAACTTTTATGTTATTATTGTATTAAAACGATTTTACACTGTTTAAAATTTATTTTAATACGCATTTAATTTAGTTTTTGAATTCTTACCACAACTGAAATTTTGTAAAGTTACAGGTTACAAGTTGATACACGAGTTGAGTAGGAGTAAAATTCCTTTTGATCCTTAGTTCTATTTATCGATAATATCAGTAAGATTTAGGGGGAATATAAAATGGATGGTAGGTAAAGGGGGATTAGTCACAGAAAAAATATTTAAAATTAAGACAAGATTAAGGTAGATAGTAAAAATTAACAATTATAGAAAACGAGTAAGAAATATGCTAATAAAACAAGTTAAGTATTACAATGCAAAAACACTGCAATAATCTTCAAAAAAAGAAAAGAGAATAAAATTAACAGCGCTCCAATGGACGTGTATCGTGACGCGGGCCTCACCTCGCGAGTACTGTTACATTTTCTTTTATTTTGTTAGTAAACAGTACTAAACAATATTAGAAACCGCAAAAGCATTTTTAATTAAAATTAGTTGGGGGTGCTAGTAAATAACCACATGAAACTAAGCCTAAGGAATACAAGAAGAATATCTCGATGAGATCATTCACTAATAATAATAAAAAATTATTTATTACTTTGTTTATTATTTTTTATTAATTTACTTTTATAATTAAACATAAATTAATATAATTATAGATTTAACATTTGGATATACTGTTCGCTATCTCCGCATGGAACAGTCTACCTTCACATGTTGTGATAGCCCCATCTCTCCATGCGTTCAAATCTGCGTATAATAAATATTATCTTCTCAATTTTACCTAACTTTATTTTTTATTTATTTTATTTTATTTTTTCTATTATTTTTTCCCTTTCCTTTGTTAACTACTTATTATTTCCATATGATACCTGATACCTTAAACAGAATATTGAAAAGAGTTTTCCTCCTATTTAACTCGTGTACAAACCTGAAACCTGAAACCTGAAATTACCTGATTCGTCAATTCAAGGTCATGTTTTTAAGTTGTAGCACCGGAAAGGTAAAGTGAAGAATATTTAGTGCTAAAATTTTGAATTAAAATTAGTTTTTTTAATTGTTTAATTTAAATAAACAAGTAATTTCTAAAACCGAGTGTAACATATTAGTAATAACCAATAATTTAGTAATAACTGTAAACATTATTCAAGTATTAAAAAATACAGCTCGTATAAATAAACTGTAATGTATATATATATATATATATATATATATATATATATATATATATATATATATATATATATATATATATATAAGCGAATTAAAACAGGTCACTTGCTTGACATTTTTAATAAAACGTTGAAACGATTTTTTAAATAAAATTATAGTTTTTTGATGTAAAATTGTTATTTATTTTAACATTAATTTTATTAATATTTTTATGTTATTATAATAATTATTATTTTGTATATTTGAATTTTTTATTATCACTTTAAAGAAAAACTTTTGTAAACCTTGGTTAAAATGCAAATTTTTACCCAATCATAACAAGACACCGTTTTTGCGCTTATTAGGCTGTTTAGGGTAATGTTTTATTATATTGTTTAAAACAAAAAAATTGATTCTTTTATATCTACATTAGTGTATTATGGTTAAAGGTGCTTTGTGTAATGCTACATAAAGTTTATCAGTTGTTAAATTTTCAATTTAAATGTATTTGTGAATAGTTCTATTAAAGTATTTTGAAAAAATTAGAAATTAAAAAAATAATTAATATTAATTTGTGAAATGTGGGTAGAAACTTGGATAATGTTTTTGGTTATAATTACTAAAAATTAAATAACAGAAAGCAAACAAACCAAAACTAACATCAATTAAGTTGAGTTTGAACGTTATGTATTTTTAATATAACGAACTACAATATTGAAGTGAACAACTGCATCTAAGTGACGACTTACAAGAATGATTGTTGTAATCAATAATGTTTAATTAAATGGTTATGACTGGAAAATATCAAAAATGGGATATTTAGATTTTCTAATAAAGTATTTTGTAGTATTTTTAAACGCTTAGTAATAGCGTGAGTTTGAACTGATTACATTATTTTAACTACCTTTTTAATTTTAGTCATAGTTTAAGAAAAAGATTTTCTGTTGATTTTTGTAGATTTAAAAAATGTTTTCTACAATTTTGACGTTGTATTGCGCTATATCAATTTCCCTCTATTTTATTCGGGTGCACGCAGACACGCCACAAAAATTAGACTTTAATGTTCAACCTGGAGGCAAATTGTATTCAGTTAACATTGAGCGGGTATTATTAATAATTTATTTAACTATTTTATTAGGATGGTATAAAATGCACATTTTCTTATCAATGCCAAGGTGGTACAAATGAAGTATGTTGGGATTTGTTTCTTATTACTTATTAAATAGAAATGGCAAATGACGTTTTTGAAAATACGAACGCAAAACGAATATGGCTGTGTAGTCGAACGTTCTGGTGATCACAGCTACATATTTTTTCAAAAGTTCAAGCTGGAAGTTAGCAAGAATACAAATTTGTTTACTGGTTCGGCTTATGTACGTTAAAATATTCATTTTAATTAGTTCGATATTTAAGGGTAACAATAAAAATCCGCTTGATTTAAATGAGTACCAAGTTAACAAGAATGATAATTCAAGTAAGTTGTACTATTAATCTGTATTATATATTTTTTATTAGTAACTCACAAAGAAGGAATTTTTAAATCTACTTTGACTAAAGTAGATGTTCAGTTTTCAATTTTATACGATTCCGATTTATAAATATTTCTAAATGTCGTCTTTCCGATGAATTTTTTTTATTTAGACTTTAATAAACGTTTTCTAATATATTTATTTTTAACACCCTTAATTAAATTACTTTTTACGGTGCATTGGATGGAAGATTAATTTGATTTCGTGTCTGTATACTGGAGATATTTATTTATTCGGTTTTTACTGCTTGAATGTTTTACGGGAAACGTTTTTCAACATTTAGCCAAGCTAAACGAGGGTACGCTACTAGTGCTGGCGTAGCACATCAAATTTTAGTTCAGCCTTGTGCAACTAGATAACCCCAGTAAGATATATTTTTTATAATTGATGAATGTTATTTGGCTATTAATTATATATATATATACTGTGGGCAACAAAATTGAATCCTATATTGACCTACTATGATATTTAAGAATATTTAGCACTTTTTACTTATCTTAGACATATCTTATTAATAAACGCCTTAGATAACTGTGCCAAAAAGTACAAACTATTATTCGCAATAACATTGTAATTATGATATAAGTCATTCTAGTAATAAATTTTAATACCTCCGTTTATGAAAACTTGAAAACAATCACATGCAATTTGTTAAAAAAGAATATTATTGACCAAAATACATTAATATTGAAAGAAAATGTTAAACTTTGTAATTCAAGTAACAATTATTTTTATATATAATTTCTGCTAGCTATTTTAATTCTGAGACTATTATGGTACCAATAAAATCCCTTGAAACTCGATTTTTCGCATAAATGATATTAATACGTTAGTTTACAACTTGCTTTCCTAGCCTTAAAAAACAAAATTATTAACGTTCAAATTCGGGCTGTAGATGATCAGATGTACGAAGGTCGAGTGTTTTCTCAACAAGGTTTTTGCAGTAGTTGTAGCATTATACTTAATACGGAACGTCATGATGTTAATTTTGTAGCATTGAATAAGAAAAATGTTTTCTTAATCCTATTACACAATTACCTACAGAGAACACAAACGTTTATATTGGATACATATGGTATACATTTATCTTTCATGTACCTTAGGCATTGTATTCATAAGCGGAAGTGACAGCACTCCGCCCGAACCTACCCAGATTTTCATTTAAACTATCTGGCAACCGTGCCAAACACAAAACAAACTTGTTGCCTCATGCTTATTCAGTAAATGAATTTAGAATACGTGTTAGGAACAGTTTGCGCGATTTGTTCAAAAAACAATAGATGGATCTTCACGCTTTCTCTGAAGCAATTGACCCAAAAAAAAGTGAACAGTGAAAAAGGATGCTTTGGGAACTAATAAAGTGTTTCTACCACCAACCTGTTGTTACTACTCACATCGCATTTCTATTAAAACGAGATCATAAACCGAAAGGGAATTCTGCCAATAGTCAAATCCTCTACATGGTGCAAACCGTACTAGGTAAGCACAAGTAACTAGATTGACACAGCAGGTACTGATAGCATAGGATTGCGAACAGTGAGGCCGCCATTAAAAATACCGTCTACCGGCAAAGAATCCTATTAAGCCATCGAAATCGATCACTTAATATGCCGTACAAATATAGAAGAAAAAGTATTTATTTAAATAATATATTTACGTAAATTATCATAATTATATATATATATGCAAATGTACTTCCAAAAATAGTGCTTATCATATCATTACATAATCATAAATAAGAAATTTCATATGCAATTATTGTAACAAAATTAATAAAAATAAGGAATGAAAATATGAAATGCTCGCCATTGTAAAAAATTCACCTGGTTCAAACACAGAATTATTTATGAATAGTGCAAAAACAGCAGGCCATACAAGAACTTTTAAATTATAAAATAATAATGTAAAAATGCTTTAGTACCAATAAGTTAAGTTGAATATATAAAACCATCACACCACCACCACTGAATGAATGACATTCATTCATTATTATTATTACAATGAGAATATATCATAAGTAGTATAAACTATTCTTTAATATAATAATTATTATTGTCAAATATTTTGGGATGAAAAAAATAACCGTTAAAAATATTAGAAAAATATCTCAAACACTTGTGTACCCAAAACGCATTTGAATTCTACTCATTATTCGAGACTCATTTGCATTAAAAATATATATAGATACGTAAGAGGAATATGCCTAAAAATAACCAATCACCGTATGGTGTATCAAATAAAGTTCAACTAAAAATACATATGAATATTCTGTCAATCTGGTCTTTTTGATGAGGAATAAGTAGCATAGCTGTTGGTAGGTGCTATTCGTTACGTTAGTGTGCAACGGGTATAGGAGAATTAGCCATATTGTCAGTAGGGTTTACGAGAATCTGTAGAAACAAAAGTACATACATATATGTATATAAGAGTAACATGCAATGAACTAACGATACTTATTTAACGAAAAAAACAAACAATAACAACTTCCGTTGTCGGTGTTAATCATTACAGCAATACCAAACACATAGACACCAATACGCCAATTCCATAAACATGCGCCTCAAATACAAATAGTTCGTTTATCCACTTGTCATCGATTCACTGTGCATACATAAACACACACAAAGACACACATACACACACACAATTGAGACGAGGACACGCAAAGCGAACAACAAACAAGTATTGTCACTTCGTCAACAACCCGATTACCTTCGGATAAAATGACACACCGTTTATTACGGCATCAGCAGTCGGTTGAGACGAATTTGTTGTTGTTGTTGTGGTAGTAGTGCTTTCAGATGCTGAGATTTGTGCTTTGCGCGATCCCATATAAACACCTACACACACGGACAATAATCGGTGGCAGAAATTACAACTTATCTACCACACGTCAGTCAGAGTTGAAATTATGCAAGTCAATCAAAAAAGCGTACCTTTGGGTTTTTTTAGTTGGACTTTCAACCGTTTCATGCCGATTTGAAATCCGTTCATAGCCTGGATTGCATTTTGAGCGCTTGACTGGTTATCAAAACTGACAAAACCTGAAAATGAAATAACAGTTTCTATGATAGTAACATGTCGACACCAATATACGAGAATCTTGGCAAATAAACGGAATCCTTGCAAAAGCGCCACGACACATAAACGATCGATTTCGATGGCTTGATAAGCGCTGACAAACGCTGGAGAATAACAAACTTTCTTGGCTGGATTATCTCCCTTAGCCCAACGGATACATACGGTATACGTATACCTTCAGATATCTTCTAAGTATCCTGAGTATATATTCGTACCCACCTGCCGTAACGGAGCACATAGTCCAGGATGTACAACGACGAACAGTCAGGAATATCACCATCATTAATCAAATCCTCAGGATCATTAGCGTCTTCCTCAGTCCTACATACAGTACTTTTTAAGTATGCTTGCCCTCATCCGTTAAAATGAAAGCCCAGTTATACCTATAGAGTTTACCCTAAAAAGACAATCAGATATCAAACACAATTTTTTTTGCTGCCACAAAAACACGAAAGTTATTCACTAACGGTTGCTGTAGTGACGTTCAATTCTATCCAGTCACTTCGCCCAAAAGTATTTTAATTAAAAATCATTCACTATACGTTCAACATCTAGAGAAACATTTCGTTCTACCGAATATCCAAAAAGATAATCCTGTTATGTAAAAAAACCGAAAACATACCAAAACATTTGCTTTGATTTGTAGCGCGATCCACATAAACTTTGGCGCTAATGACGGTGCCAAAAGGCATGAACATCTGGGCCAGTTCGTTGTCACCAAACTCTTGGGGCAAATGGTAAATAAACAGGTTGCATCCTTCAGGACCTGTGAAAATGTTAAATGGAATAAGTTTATTCTGTGAAACAGACAAGTATTGGTATCAATTTCTTACCTAATAATATTTGAGTCTTAATTACCAAAAATGGTTATATTCCCGACTGTTCCTCCACCATGTGGTGCATCCTGGAGTAGATTTTTCATTTTAGTTGGTGACGTGGTCACCTCTTCATTATTTCCCATATTTATACGACATATAAACGATCGATCTCGATGGTTTGATAAGCGTAACGTCAACGTGGAAGAATAACAACGTTTCTTGGCTGGTAGACGGCATCCTTGTGACGTCGCCACTGTTCGCAAAGATTGACAAGACTGCCTGATTTTTGTCAGGGTTATCTGCCTTAGCCCAAAGGCTACATATCGTATAAGTATACCTATAGATACCTTTTAAGTATCCTGGGTGTATGTTCGCACCCACCCGCCGTAGCAGAAGCCCAGTTATATCGCTGTGCACTCGGACCCTGCTGTTATTAGTCTAAATACCTATAGGCACCTAGTCCAGGATGCACCACGTGGAGGACGAACAGTTAGGAATATCACCATCATTGGAAATTGAGACTTTATAAGCATTACTCAAATCCTCGTGGATCATTAGCATCCCAATCTAAGTTCCCATGCCGGGAGTTGAACCCGGGCCTCCCGGATGAGAGCCGGAAATCCTAACCGCTAGAGTATATGCCCATAAGCATCTAGACTAACATCAGTGATGACTGAGTGCACAGCTATATATGTGACCTTTCACTGGATTATCGCTCAGCAAATATCCAAGAAACTTAAAACATATTTCAAGGTAACATTGTGTATCCGTCAACTCTAATGAAGATTGCATCGTCTATTCCTGTAAAAGCTGGCGTCGTCGCAAAGAAGCGGTCTTCCAAACAATTCGTATCCGACAACCTATCCGTAAATGAATTCAAGGAGCTATTCAAACTTGGGATTAATGAATAGGTGGCCTATCCGAAGCAGATGATTATGGGGTGGGTTAGTTTTGTTGTGACAAACATTTACAACTTTCTACTCCTGTCACACCAAAAAGAACTGTAATAATCATCAATTTGAAATAACGAACCGGTTAAAATCAGTTCCCTTGTGCTTTCATTCGGTTGCGTCGGTGGTAACGTAAGCGGCTGTTGTTGATAATTGGGAAACGAAGTAAATGCACCGGCCGTAGTTGGATAGGCTTTATAATAAAAACACAATAACTTGCATTGTTTTTGTTTTAAACGGCTAGGCATACTACTCACAAGTAGTGTAATATTTCAATATATAAATATTAACTTTTTCCTACAATCTTACCTAACCCATATGTTTGAACACCGGCATAAAGTTGTTGTACTGGATCGTTTATAAATGACTGACCACAAGCTAAAAATAAACAATACAATAATGAATGAAACGAACTAGATAAAAACATTTAAAGTTTATCGTGATATATTATATAATGTAATGCTGTTGTTCGTTAGCAGTATTTATCAATTTATTTACGTTAATGCTTTGTTCTAAAAGTACTTCCATTACATACCTCCACCAGCCGCCGCAGCAGCTAAAGCAGCTGCATTCAACGCAGCCGCATTGTCATTCAAATAGGACGTTAATGCCGCCGCATGAACCGCTGCCGTCGTGTCCTGTAGTGGCGGCAAGTGTGGACTGCTTGCCCCAGTACCTCCAGCAGCAGCTGCAGCAGCTAGCGCCGCATATGTTGGATGAAATTGCAGCTGGCTCAGTTGAGGAGCTGTCGACCCGCGCAAAGCAGCCGTGAGAGCGTACAAATTGGTATCGGGTGAAGCCAGAATGGTAGGCGATACCGACGTGTTTGATAGCAAACTGGAATTCGGTTGTTGTGGATTGGCGGATACACTAGATGGCGAGGCGGTTGATGGAGAGCCGGAAGTGAGAAAATTTGGACGAATAGCACCATTAAAGTCGCTTGCATTGGATGAACCATTGTTGGTGGCGGATGACCCGTCAGGGAGAGTGACAATGTTGGTTGGAGGTGCAAAAGAACCCAAAGCCACTTGGGGCAAAAGTGTGGTGGGATCTGCTGCCAATGGGAAAACGGAACCTGAAAAAGAGTGATAGGTTAATATGAATCGACGATGATATAATATCTTCATGTGCGTTCATACTTTATTTAATGAACTGATCAGATTGCGTAGTCAATTATTGAATCACATTGTAGGGTAGAAACAGATCGATATTAAAATTTCATGACTGCAAATTAATTTTTAATATAACCTCTGAGGAATGTTAACAGTTTTCTGGTATTTTCTATCTACCATCTATTTCTGTACTCCGCCTAGTTTGGATTAGAAATGATTCAATCTAGCCAGTCCCAAGCCTGGATAAAGGAGGAGGGTTTGAGCGCGCAAGGTTGGCAACCTGGCTTCTGTAAAAATTTATACTGCTGCGGAAACAATGAAAGATGACGTCATTCCGGCAAACAACAACGTTTCTGGATGGCAAAGTTACCAGATGACAAGGTTGAGTGAAAGCCGAAAGAAAGCGCAATCTTCGATTTGTGGAATATTTAATGCCAACGAGACTTTGTTATTGTTGTTTTGCTGTAATTGTTGTCTTATTGCCCCATGCTTATTCTTAAAGCAAAAGGGTTTTGTAATAATAATAAATAATCTATTTCTGTATCACATCATCTCAAGTACGTTTGTTAGCAGCGAGTAAGGACCATAATTTAGTGACTGTAATGAAACATCCTTTTTGTTCCCCTACTAACATGAACGATCCCAACAATTTAAGCAATAAAGTCGAAAATTCCAATGATGGTGATATTCCTGAATGTTCCTCCTCCAGTTGATGCATTCTGGACCATGTGCCCACATGCATAAATGAGCTATCACTGGATTCCCGTCCAGTAAATGGGTACCAACATATACCCAAGAGGCTTAAAAAGGATCTCAATGTAACTTTTTAACGTATGTAGCTGGTTAGGCTTGTGTGGATCCGTCAACCGGTGTCAACCTTCAATTCACCCGAAAATTATTCCCCCAAATTCAATTCGTATAGGAACAAGGGATGCTAGCGAAACGGGGAACTAATGCAGAAGTGTCTGTCACCTTTTATTAACATGGTGCAATTTCACTTATGTGAACACTATATTGTCACAATGCCTTAAAAAAGCTCTTGGTTTCTATTGAACCATTTATCAAGAAACATACACAATTCGAAAGCCACTCACAATGCGCATTCGGTAAGCCGGCCGAAGCTTGATAGCCTGGAGCCGGTGGTGCTCCAAACTGAACAAAAGTTACAGCAGCGCCCGAATTTGCAACGCCACCAGCGCCAACCACGTGGTTGGTGGGATTGGTCAGCTGTTGCAGTGGAATGGAATTGAGCGCATTGGCCGATGAAGCGACGCCGTTGCTTGGCGACACCAACGCGGGCAAATGATGAGCAGGGTTGGTGTTGTATTGTTGCTGTTGCTGCAAAGCTGCGATAAATGCCATCGGATTAAAGTAGGTTGGGGCCTGTTGTTGCTGCTGCTGCTGCTGTTGATGATTTGCTAATGCTGCAGCGGTTGCGAGAGAATAGAGGTTGTTGTTGACAGATGGATTGGTGGCACTGGGATTCACCATAGCCAACGAAGACTGTAGTAAAAATGGAAGGAAAAAAATTAGCCAAATCCTGAGCCAACAGGCTTACTTACCACCACACAAACGGTGAGGTTTCGATCTCTCAATCATGTATTTCTCATAGTGTAGTACATGCATAATTCATAGTTTAACATAGCTGTCCAATCCAACTTCCTTAATTATAACAAACCAGAACGGTTCAACATGCATAAGTAATAAATAATTAATCCTTCAATATGTTTGAAAGAATATGAAATTCTAACAAATTAATTATCATATCCATTACTTATATGTCCGGAAAACCCAAATTAACAATAGCCTTTCACAGTATAGTATATCAAAAACGGTATAAATGGGTTTTCGCTGGATTCCCGTTCAATGAACGAGGGCTAGTCTACAATCAAAATGCTTAAAAGGTATCTCGAGATAACTATTTACCATATGTAACCGGTTAGGCTTGTGAATCCGTTCTTCATTTTGGTTGGTGACGTGGTCACCTCTTCATTATTTCCCATATTTATACGACATGTAGAACGATCGATTTCGATGGCTTGACAAGCGTAGACAAACGTGGAAGAATAACAAAGTTTCTTGGCTGGTAGACGGCATCCTTGTGACGTCGCCACTGTTCGCAAAGATTGACGAGGCCGCCTGATTTTTTGTCAGGGTTATCTCCCTTAGCCCAAGGACTACATATGATATACGTATACATTTAGATACCTTTTAAGTATCCTGGGTGTATGTTCGCACCCACCCGCCGTAGCGGAAGCCCAGTTATACCGCTGTGCACTCGGACCCTGCTGTTATTAGTCTAGATGCCTAGGGGCACCTAGTCCAGGATGCACCATGTGGAGGACAAACAGTCAGGATTATCACCATCATTGGAAATTGAGACTTTATAAGCATTACTCAAATCCTCAGGATCATTAGCATCCGTTAACCGGTGTCAATCCTAACGATCGCCTTGTCAATTCCTGTGAACACTGACGTCGCCGCGAAGAAGCGGTCTTTTGGCTAAGAAACTTCATTTATCGTATCCGACAAACTTTTCGTATAGCTATTCAAACTTGGAAATAATGTTGTGTTATGCCATTTATGCCAAAACCTTGTATAAGTAACAAATGTAGAAAAATAAAAGGTTGGCTATTGAACAGTACACTTGTGTCAATCGTATGCCAACAATATAACACCGATTTGGAAAACTCTTCGGATTTAATTTATGAACCAATAATGAAATGTAGTGTATGCCAACAATTCGATAAACGCTCGGATCATGTAGACCCTAGACTCCCTAATACTATATTGTAATTAAAACTGAACAAAGGCCGAATATACTCTTTGGGGACTACATTAAAAGACAAAAGTCATACGTCTGATTAAAACTCACCGAAATTTGCTGAGCGTATTGTACAGGACATTGGGACATGACTGCAGAAGCACCTATACCATGTGACTGAGGATGCTGCTGAAATGAGTGTATCGCCAAAGTCGATGGATCGGCTGAAACGCCGACAGAACAGGCAAGGCCGTTGTAAGTTACCATGTTGGATTCGTGATGAACACCGTTCGACTCGGCAAGCTGTTGACCCGGACGACGAACGTGACGTTCTCGGTCGCTATCGGCGAATTTGACGACGAGGGGAGACGAAGCACCCTGGGGATAAGAAATGTGGTTTGATTGGAGACTGTTCACTCAAAAGGGAACAACATGTACGTCGAAATTAAAGCGCTCGGTTCGAACCTGAGTGAGCATGGGTTCGGTCTCCAACACTAAATTTGGACCCACCTTTGGCTTTGCTCAATATATGTCTACATGCTCTAAAATGCGTCTCTCGTATAAACACTATAGACCAAAAATTAACTTTACTAACTACCCCCCCCCAAATAATCTATGGACATTTGTCAATAGGAAAAAGTTGAGGTACAGCGCTCGAATTCGGACCTCGGTGGGGGTTCGAATCCCACAAACATAAAATAAAAAATACAAAATTAAAAGAAATACAAAAAAATTACAAACTTAAAAAAAGAAAGTGATACTTGCACTTCTATTAGCTCAATCAATGTACATACTTCCTACCAAACGTACCTGCATAATCTGACTGTTGTGTAACCGATTGATGGCCAACAAAGCTTCGAAATTCTTCGAATATTTGACAAACGCACATCCTGATAAAAGTAAATGAACAACTTTTCAATAATACGGTGAGCCTTGAATTGATTGATAAACAGTGGCTCTGTTCATAACGATTGACAAGGCCGTTTATTAAACTTATCTCCCTTAGCCCAATTGCTACATAGAATATACATATACCCGAAGATACATCTTAAGTAATTGATATGTATGCTAAAGAAAAACAAGCTATATCGCTGTATACTCGGAGTTAGTCTGGATGCTTAGGTGCACAATCCGTTTAGACATCGAGGGATGCTAATGATACCAAGGATTTGAGTAATACTTATAATCGCAATTTCCAATGTTAGTAATATTCCTGACTGTTCATCCTCCACAAACTATATACCCACAGGCATCTAGACTAATAACAGCAGGGAACGAGTAAATAGCAACATAACCGCTTTCATCAGACTCCCACTAAGTGAATGAGTGGTAGTACACATCCAGTATGCTTTAGAGGTACATTAAGGTATCTACTTAACATACCGTTCGCAATGTGTTCTACGAAAACAAAACTAAGAATTGGTCATTTCTCAGAACAATACAAAAGTGCCAAACCTGTACCGAAACAATGAATCCGTAATTTATTGGTTAAAATTTCACAATATTATGGTTTTAAAAACAAGAGTAAACAATTGGCGTACCTTTGCTAACGCCATTCTGATCGCGCAACACCATACACTCTTCAATAAGACCAAAAGATCCAAAAAGAACTTTTAAATCTTCTTCAGTTTGCGATTTTCCCAACATACCCACAAATAATTTTCGATCTTCTAAAATTAAAACGTTGCAAAACATGAATCATTTTAGTTACTGAAACATAAACACATTAAAAATCAAATAAACAAACAAAAAATTAAGTTCAAGTGAAAATTATTAAATTGGAATGTTTAAAAAATTACCCCTAACTAATAAAAACACAGCAAAAAAATAATGATTAAAATACCAAACAGCCATCACATATAACGTTTTTCGTCCATTCACTTTGGTCAATGATAAGGTTACTTCTTCATTATTTTCCATATTAATACGACATATAAACTATCGACATCGATGGTGTGATAAGCGTAACAAACGTAGAATAACAAAGTTTCTTGAGTAATCGATTGCAATCTTGTGACGTTTGTAAAGAATGCCAAAGCCGCTTGATTTTTTGTCAGGGTTATCTCCCTTAGCCCAACGGCTACATATAGTATACATATACCTTAAGATGCTTTTAGGTATCCTGGGTGTATGCTCGCAACCACCGGCAATAGCGGAAGACCAGTTATACCGTTGAGCTTTTAGTTCAAGATGCATCACTTGGAGGTAACAATCAGGGATTTTAATAATCTTTATAAAGTTTCAATTACCAATAATGGTAATTTTCCTGACTGTTCGTTCTCCACGTTCCGTATCCTTGACTAGTTACCCCCTAGGTATCTAGACTAATAAAAGCAGGGCACTATTGCACAGCGATATAACCGGGTTTCGATAGACGGGTACAAGTATGCACTTAAAAGATATCCGCTGGGCTGATGGAGATATCTCTGAGGGCCTTATCAATCTTTGCAAATAGTGGCGCCGTCACAAAAAAGCCTTCTATTACCCATTTGTCTCGTTTATCAAGTTATCGATTTCGATCGTTTATTATGCCGTACATGTTTCTCATAAAAACATTCAGGAAGAAAAACCAATACGGAAAAAATTACACTATTGCAGTTCCATCCTGTAAACAATTAATTTAACAAGATACTCAGGTTGCACTTTCAGTATAATCAACCAGTAGTGTGGTCGAAAACAGACAATAAATATGACGTTATAGTCATTTCAAGATAGCAATGTTCTCGTGATAAAACTCATTTGTCAGTACTGTGTGTTACACACACACACATACATTCAAACCAGTCAAATATGCTTAAAAGATAACTTAATCGATAAACTCAAACCTGGGATCGTATTGTCAACGACCATTTGTAAAGTATGAGAAGCAATTATCTCTCTTGGTTGCAACTGCGAGAAAAACACAACAGTGAGAAAAAAATTAAGAAAACTGACAATTCATCAACTTTTACACCGAGCCCTTAATAAATGATACTTCCACATCCTAAATGAACTCTAATGCTTAAATATAAGCAATCAAATGTCCAATCAAGTAATCCATTTCGACGAGAGGTAGGATAAATAAAACAGCTGAGATCGTGCTAGAATATCACTTCAAATTACTCGTTAACCACCCGGTCATCTCCAGAAAATCTGGTTTAACGAGTAGATAGTTTATATAATCTATTTTAGAAGTCATCCCCTTATTAGAAATACATAGCCATGAGCTACAAATATTTTTAATTAATTTTTTGGTTGGGAACGGGCATATTAACGGTATATAAAACAATCGACTTCGATGGCTTGATAAGTGTAACAATCAAAAAAATAAAGTTTCTTGACTGGTACACGGCATCCTTGAAAAGACGCCACTGTTAGCAAAGATTGACGAAGTCAACGGCTACATATGGTATACGTATGCCACAAGATACCTTTTAAGTATCCTGAGTCTGTTTGCACCCAATCACTGTATCGCTGTGCGCTCAAGACCCTGCTGTTATCAGTCTAGATTCCTGTGAATATCTAGTCCAGGATACACCACGTTGAGAATGAAAAGTCAGGAATATCACCATCAAATCCTCAGGATCATTAGCATCCCAAATATTTTTAATGATTGATTAGTTATTAGACGGTTGCGTCTAACAGAACAGATAACAAAAATATAAATCTTGAATAACTTTGTTCAAACTAAATAAGCATTTGTATACCCATTTGAGTGAGTCCAAGTTTATAAGCATTGCTCAAATCATTAACATCTCTAAGTGAATAAGTTCCATTCAACCATGAGCACTCCATCCGAAGCTTGGTGAAATGTCTATTTGGTAAAAATGTTTCAAACCCTGAACCACCCACCAACTACCAAAATGTTTACTAAAGAAAACAATAAATATGAAGTCTCAATTCTTGCATGTTTAAACAAACACTTTCATTGCACTCTACATGAAAGTCACATGACATACTCATTCAAAATATTGAAAAAAAACATCAACGATAATTATCATTATTGACAAAATGCATTAAAAGCTACTAACAAACATTGTAGATAATATATATATACCTAACATTTTCACAGTACAGCCACCCTTCGCTCTTGTAATTACAATGATCATAGGAAAGCAGCATACACGTGTATACGTATTCAAAGTAAGAATTAAATATTAAAAACATACTAAACCTAAAAACAATTGTCAATATTATAAACACAATTAAAATCATCCTAAATCCAGGAACAGATGTTACTAGTTAAACTTTTTAATATAAGGCTACAGTGAACTGTTAATGCTCAAAAGAAAAATTCCGTACAGTTACCATTCCCGCATATTATTTTTGAAAAAAAAATAAGACAATAGATTCCAGTATCCTTGGACATGTCAAAAACAAGATACTACAATGTTATTCTATCGGTATACATGTTATCGTAAAATTGATTGTAAAAAAGGTGAGAAAATCACACCTTATTTTAACCACGGTAATACTGTCTGAAAAACAAAGTACAGACACAACAAAACTTTTCATAACAAAAATAAAAAGTACAAATAACAACAAATGTTGGTGGCAAAACCACCTCTTCATTAATTAAGTTCGCATATCATCTCGAATAATCCCATTGTCCACAAGACAAACAAAACATTCCAAAAATCGCATACAGCCTATTTAAAATGGCAATCAGTTGTACATATTATTTCGTCAACCGGAAAATCTTATTTAAAAACCCAAATACACAATTTATCGAGATGTTCCGGTAAGTGTAGAAATTTGATTTTGTAAATAATCAAATGGTTTTTATTAATAGACAGTAGGTGGCTAGAATGAACTATGCCAGACTTGAAGAATCGTCGGAAAATAGACACGCATTTTCGTAGCTCCCTCTTTTTATTAAGATACATATGTACCAGAAATTTCACCCGTTCACAATTTTAAGAACAATTTGAATATTATGTGAACCAATTCAAATATTTAAAATTCAAAAATAATTTTGACACTTAATCATGAAGAACTGATAAACATCTTAATTGACATAACTGGTAAGGACATTCTAACACGAAATGGTTAATGTTTTATCCATAGATAATGTTACATTAAAATCGAACAATTAAGACGAAAAATACGCTTCCATTTACCAAATATTTTATACCAAGATCATTAAAAAAAGGTTTTCTTCGGATAATAAAGCTACATTCTACCACTAATTAGTTTCCCATACATATTAAAATCAAAATCGACTACTCGGCCAAACAGTTCTCGTAAATAACATTCCATAAGAAAAGAATGTGCACTACTCACCATTTGAACGAAGACCTCCACCGCTGTCGTTACACAATGCATTAGCCAGAGTTGTCTGTGCACTTTCCATTTTATTTGTTGACGGTGGTGCAGAATGTCTGTCATGACCCGAACCAAAATTTCGAATAACAAAGCAATCTTCAACCAACTTGGATCCGTTGCGATAATCACTTGAATCGGGCGGCGTAGTATCGGCATGATTCCCCAGCCCTGACGAAGAATAATGCTCTACGCCTTCATTTGTCGGAATCATCATCATTGTAGTCATGATTTACGTCTGTGTGTAAAATGAATAATTTTTTCCAGAGCAATGTTAATTGCAAGCAGCGCCAACGCAAAGCATTCAAAGTTTGAATTTGAAATAATCAGTCTGGATAGCAAATTGGTGGTTGGTTGATAGACAGGCCAACCAATATTTACGTGGTCAGACACACCTAACGCCCACGTATCCACACACACGAGTTAATAACATGCTCTTTGTTGTCTACCCCAAATGGATAGGTGTGTTTGTCTCACTAAAAACTGTATGTGCCCTCATGTATACGTCTTTGTTTTCTTCAGATGGGGTCAGATAATCACAAAATGTGATTGGTCTATTTAAACCACTCAGAGTAGTAGGATGTAAACCAATCAAAATTCAATTTGCAAATGACCTAGGATTTTCCAACCTTAACCCAAACCTTAATAGGTCAAGTCTAGCATCTCTTATTATTAATGCATGCTGAGAGTCAGTGTAGGCGTTTCAAACACTAATAAAAAACATTGATTGTAGATTTGCTTAATTGGACCAAATAATTATCTACCATCACAGTGTAAAAAGTAGATAATTTCTAACAGTTTTTTGCTAAAATGTATGTCATTAGAGTGATGAATAACCAAAACAAGTAAATTATCACTCCGTTTATTTTCCTTTATATTAGCAGAATCCTTAGACGGATCTGCGAATGAAAAAATAATTAAACTGCTACTATGTGAAGACACACTTTCTATCGAAAATTGGTTGAAGCAAAAACAGTTAGTACATAATGAATTATATGAGGCCGAATTGAACAAAAAATATAAAACTTTATAACAAATAGGCCTGGAAATGACAAAACACACATTGGAAAAAATACACATAACACTTTTCGATTCTAAAAAATTTACTTTTTATAAATTCAAACTATCATTGCAAAAATAGGTGAAGACCATATTATGCTTGTGTTAGACATTGGGATGTAAATGATTCTGAGAATTTGATTAATGCCTATGAAGTCTCAATTTCCCATTATGGTGATATTCCCCATGTAAAATTCATTAAACTCCGATGATAGCTAGGACTTACCGTTCCAGCTACGGCAGGTTGGTGTAAGCATACACTCAGAGCACTTAAAAGGTATCTTAAGGTGTATGTATACACTATATTTAGCAATTGGGCTAAGAAAAATAATTCCGACAAAAAATTGGACGATTTTGTTTATCTTTGCCCCGTCACAAGGATGCCATCTATTAGCCCAGAAACTTCGTTATTCTTCTTCATTTTGTTACGCTTATCAAGTTATCGAAATCGATTTTTTTATATGGATGTTAGACGTAGTGAATTTATTAAATATATAAAAGGTTATTATTATCAATGTGTTTAATTATTTTTATTATTGAGAGAAATTTAATTACCAACTCGGATAAGATGGAAAAATTGTGCATGATGACGGTAGCTGTTTCCGTTATAAACGAAAACACATTTGAGGTCGTACATATCAAACTTCATTGTGGATATTCGGCATTGGGCATACTTCTCCAACTCCAGATATTGAACATTTGGAACCTATGCCATTTGAAAGACAAGTAGTACAACCAGATAGGTTTGATGCACAATTACAACTGGCAGGCGTACAAAAATATAGAAAATGATCAAGAAAAGCTTTGGACTAAATATAACATGATAATCGACATAATGCTGATTCGCACAAATGGACTATTTATCCTCTTATTTATAGGAGTAACACATTGTATTAAATGTTAATGCTTGAATATTTTAGGGGAAATATTTTTCAGAAAGTGGACATTTAGCATTTAATCGAATGGGGATTCACATGTTCCCCTAATGGATAACATATATACTATCCATTAATATATTAATGTGACGAGTTGAATTTGGGTGGGCATGGGTTTCATGCACACCACCGGTATTAGATGCGGGCTCTCAATGAGTTTCGCTTAAATGTACACTGCTAAAAGATGTTTCCGTAAAACATTTAAACCATATAATATATATATATATATATATATATATATATATATATATATATATATATATATATATATCTTTGAAATAGATGATTTTTTATGTTGTAGAAATGGAAATATTTTGGGATAGGTAATCTTTACTTGATCCGGTTAACTTAATGAACTTATGCAATAAATGTGTGTTAATGACAGGCCTTTTTTATTTAATCCTTTTATTGAAAAAAATTTTAAACGATTATAAAAGTAAATAAGGTTTTAATCAGGAAGAAACTTTTCTATACGTATGAAAAAATTATATAAAGGTTAATATCACTTTGAAACATTAGTATTATACGCAAAATTTGATTCATCATATGTGTGATGTACGCTGATTTCCAGTAAAAAGGAAAAAACCAAATCGACATCTCTGTTATCATTTGAATTGTTTTAAATTTAATATCAAATTTTTATTCAGAAGTTAATTTTTTATTTAAATTAAACTTTTGTTATAAAGGTTTTCCCTTAAAACAACAACAAAAGTTAGTGGCAAAGCCTCATTTTCATTAATTCCAAATTTGCATAGCATCTCGAATAATCTCTTTCCATTGTTCACAATTTTCGGAGGCGTGTAGGGATATGTCAGTTCACCGACTCAGCCATTGTTTCCAAGATAAAGTGCCGGTTGTTTGTCTGAATGCCATCGTTTTATTGTAAAATGCACATTACTTCAGAGGTCAGGTCGCTTACTTTGCGCTCAAACTCTCCTCTTTTATCTACACTTGGGACAATATAGATTGGTTAATTTCTGATCTTTTGTAGGTATATATATATATATTTGGATGATGGAAAAACCAGTCGTTGGAAGGACATCCTCATTTGTCTTGTTGCCGTAAGTTTTAATCCTCCCACTTATCAACAAGCATGAACGAAGATAATCAATCAATATCAAGATCTACGTTTTATATCAGCACAAGCATGTAATTTTTAATCCTACCCGCCCCCTGTCCAAGGAAGTTCGATAGACACATAGGGGTTAAAAACAACTAAATAAATATTAAATCATAAACATGTAATGTGGGGTGCGTGTTTCAATCATTTAGAAAAATCAATAAAACTTGAAATCATTCATAATAATAATTTGAGCAATGTTCAACAAAGAAAAAGGATTTTTGAATTCATGATAAATTACTATTTTTCAATTTCCTTAAAAAGTACTTCTCAATTGTAGGTATTTCGACTAGAGTGTCTAGATCCAACTTGTTGGTCCCAGGTACATGTACGTACAATGTTACGACTGTAATACCGTTCGGTTGTTTTAGCCTACATAGAAGGATGTAGTAGAAAAATGCGATCATTCTCCAATTTAAAGGTAGATTTCTTTCAAATGAGCTTATCTGCTTGTACATGTAAAGAAAGGTTGTATATTGTTATCAATTTGGACAAATGCAAGCCGTTCCAGTAATTATGTTTCCGTTATTAAAAAGATACAACTTCGATTGACCAATCAAAATGATAGTTTTCCAATACCACAATGACCTTAGAAGTGCACAAGCACGATTGGAAATGCTGCTTTTATAATAAAATAGAAGCATAGCGCCTATTAATGTTCACACTGGGATGATTGATTTGTATCCAAAAGTAAAACAGACTTATGAACATTTTGCACGTAGCATGTGATTTTGCCAATGCAGTAAATTGATGTTAACAAAAAATTAACATTTCCATCTTCATCATTATTAGAAAATAATGGACTTTTCTATAGAAACAACTATTTTAAAATAACTACAAATCGATTAACAACTCATTTAGCGTTATAAAATGGAAAATAGTAGGTAGACTGTTTATCAATGTATAAAAATGATCCAACATATTTTTAAATATGAGTTTCATTTCCAAATGTGTATTGTATATATGAGCTTTGAACTGCGTATTTTAAAGTTGTGTGTAGTGTAAGCTTAAGTGTACATTTTTATAGCTAAGTTATTGTAAACCCACTTTTTTATCAAATTATTATAGCATAAAGTACGGAAAGTTATCAAAGTACAGTTTAATCAATAATTATTTACATAACATTTAATTTGTTGGGATGCTTATGATCCTGGGCATTTGAGTAATGCTTATAAAGTCTTAATTTCCAATTATGACAATATTCCTAACTGTTCTTCATCCCCTTGGCGCATCCTGGACTAGGTGCCTATAAGCATCTAGAATAAAAACAACAGGAACCAAATGCACAACAGTATAACTGGGCTTCCGTTTCAGCAGACGGATGCAAGTATACACCCAGGATATCTAAAGGCCATCATAAAGTATATGTATACTAAGAGATATAATTCTGACAAAAAATTAGGCGGAATTGTCGACCTTTGAGAAAAGTGATCTCGTCACAAGGATGCCGTCTATCAACGAGAAAACTTCGTTATTTTTCTACGTTTGTCACGTTTATCAAGGCATCAAAATCGATCCGTTAACGTATGTCAAATATAGAAATAATGAATGACTTAATTTGATTTATAATTGAAATATGAGTTTGAACTTCGACTTAACACTTTTGATTATCTGATAAAATAAGAACAACTTTCTATTGCCGGGGTGGTTTAGCGGTACAGCGCTCGAATTTGGACTTCGGTGGGCATCCGGGTTCAAATCCCATCACTGGCCCACTAAAATGCGAGTCCACGTTCGGCTTTGCTAAAATGTCCACTGCTGAAAAATGTTTCTTGTAAAACATTCAGAGTAATAAACATTTGTAAAAAATCACAAGTTTAAAAATGGCATTTTTTTCAATTGTGTAAAAATGGAACATCTTTGACCAGCCGCCACGTCAAACTGGTACAGTTGTCTCCAGGCAGGTCAAATTGGAAACATTAAAAATCATGTTAACCAATTTGTCAATGGTTTAAAAAAAGGATTATATATTGTGAAAATTGGAATTCGCAAACATTAATGCCTTGTCTATACGCTTATAGGAAATTGTGAAAGCCAATGCTTAGGATGTAAAATAGTAAAACATTTTTTTGTTACTTATTTTCTTACATACATACACACTTTATAACAGAATTTATTATTAAATATTCAATCTACATGTTGCTATTTTTTTGTAATGCTGAAATATTGTTTCTCTTTGTTCGAGTTAGCTGGTGAATAATATTTTTTATCAATATTACCTAATGTAATGTAATTAATGACGATAAAGCTATTCATATATAATATATCAATTCTGACAATAGCCAGCGAATCTAACCAAATATATGAGTTTCCTACTGCAATTTTGGCAGATCTAAGTACATTCAGATGAAAAGTTGCATTTACGCTAACGGTAACGAAATTAAATACTTTCGTATAATAGGATACAAACCTGGCAACTTAATCAGATATATATGACACTCCCTCGCACTCTACATATATTAAATTATATACTTTAGTAGAAGTATTGATAGAGATAATCAGAAATGAACCGTTCTAGCCAGTCCCAAGCCTGGATAAAGGTATATCCATCGTTTCATGTCTGTAATGCAATTAAGCTCTGCAAATACAAAAACATAATCATTATCAGGGATAAACATTCCCCACCAGTTATTATCACTAAGTCTTCAAAAAATATCAACTTTTGCAATAAGCACTTAATGAACGACACTTGTGAGGTATGCTAACTTGAAAGGTTACTTACATCTCAGGTTAAACCCCTCCAGTGATTTTTATTAGCTGCAAACGGACGTCCTATTAAGTAATTTTATTTGGACGTGGAGGTTTAGCATTTGCGTGCTACAATGTCTGTCCAAATTTTCCGTTGGACACCTGGTCTTCTTTTCCATCCGGTTAATGGATGGGCTTCCATAGCTATTCTGGTTTGATGAGTGGGCGATTTACGTAAAACATGATCAATCCGTTTTAATCGTCTTTCTTTAACTGTGCTAGAGATACACGACCAATAAATGTTAAGTAATTTACAAATATCTGGAAATGGTTGAATTATTTTATTAGTTATTAAACGGTTGCGTTCAATAGAAAACAGCGAGCGAAACCATATGAATCTTAAGTAGCTTTGCTCAAAATGAACACGTTTTTGTGTATCTACCGGTTAGAACATTGACAATATTATGATTTACACAAAACAATTGTGTTCAATCAATACAGTGCATGCAGACTATAACACAGCAGGGACTGTGTGCACAGCGGAATACCTGGGCTTGGCGGATACCTACATGCTCCAATGAAATTTTAAATTACAATGTTTGTTCTGTCATTTGCAGCCGAATTTGTCATCAACTTTGACAATTTTGGTTTATTGTGTATTTTGATAGCATTTGGTGTTCTTCAACTTATACCCCGGCAATTATTTTTACAATTTACGAAACAGAATAAAATAAAAGTGACGTTACACTTTTTTTTGAATTATCATCATCCTAAAAATGACCTCGAACAATATTATCGGTTGTCATTGTCGATGCGATGGCAAATCTGTACTTTGTCCAAATTGACTAGTATTAAATTTGGTTAATCAATGGTGTGTATACATATTGTGTGTGTGTGTATATATGTGTGATGAATCACTGCTACATGGAAAAATTTTCATGTTGACTTCTTCTGCTCAGGTCAAATGGGGTTGGTTTCGATTATGATATGGCAAAACCACCTAATTTTTTCACTTATTTGTCAATGTTTAAGGTCATTTATTATGTTTATTATTATTATTATTATTATTATTATTATTATTATTATTATTATTATTATCATTCTTTTTCCCTCTTTTACAAGAAGTCATTGTTTCCAGTCAATTTTCTTTATTTAGTTCTGTATCCAACCGATTTAAAGCATTATAACGACTAAATAGTTTTGGCATCGGTTTTTTTACTGCAGGATGCCCTTCATACTGTAAACTATCCTTCTTTATTCAGTCTTGGGACTGGCTAGATCTGTTCATTTCTGATCCTCTCTGGGTTTATTGTGGTTGATGATCTAATTATCTCTTTATTATTTTCCATGTTAATACAGCATCTAAAACGATCGATTTCAATGGCTTGATAAGCGTAACAAACGTGGAAGAATAACAAAGTTTCTTGGCTGGTAGACGGCATCCTTGTGACGTTGCCACTGTTTGCAAAGATTGACGAGACTGCCTGATTTTTTGTCAAGGTTATCTCTCTTAGTCCAACGGTAACATATGGTATACATTTTCCCTAAGATACCTTTTAATTAACCTGGGTGTACACTTGCATCCAACCACCGTAGTGGAAGCCTTGTTATATCGCTGTGCACTCAGTCCCTGCTGTTATTAGTCTAAATGCCTTTCAGAACCTAGTCCAGGAAGGGGAGGAAGAACAGTCGGGAATATCACCATCATTGAAAATTGAGACTTTAAAAGCATTACTCAAATCCTTGTGGATTATTAGCATCTTTCTCTCTCTCTCTCTCTCTCCCTAAGTGGAATAAAATCTTGTTTATATGTTGCAGAAATAAATAGAAAGAAGATAAGTTGTTTAATTAGATGTTTGATTGTTAACATATTAATCCAAAACCAACTCCGCCACAGTTTGTCCTAAGCTAGAGAGTTTATTTGAAAAATCTAGATATACATCTTGCTAAAGAATCGGATAGAATAGTCGTCTTAAAAAACACCATAAACCAGTTGCATACTTTTAAGAAAACAGTACAAAATCGATCACAATTGCATGCTAGTTAATTGCATTGTGTAGAATTGATTTGATTGCACAGTAGTGTTTTAATAAATTGATCCATTTATTTTTAATTTTGTTTACATTGTGCATTTTTATCTTTAGTCGCTTTCATTTATTGCATATGGCGGCATTACTACATCGTGTTGAATTTTGGTACAATTATGAAAGAACATTGGTAATGGTGGAATAACAACAAAAACACCAATTATATATACCATGAAACCTGAAATTATAGCATGATGCGCTTTTAAAGTAAAAAAAAAACCATGACTCCTGTAATTGGGCCTTTCAAACTTTGTTTCCAACGTATCAAGGCTGTTTAAAAATCACATAGTACACACAATTCTAACTTATTTTCAGGGCGATGCACACGATAGACACGAATTGATTGTTCTCTTAAAAAATGGAGGTTTTTGACAGTCACTTGCACACTACAGATAGATGTCAAATCAAAATGTTAAATATTTTAAATGGAAAAAAAGTTGGGCTTTTTGGGGAAAAGTACATTACGTTGAATTATGTTAAAAAAATTTTTTTTTTGCGTTGTTGTCTCTGTCTATGTACAAATGGGATATAAATAAAGCATTGACTTTTCCCTATAATTCGAATTGAAAATATTTCCCCAAATTGAATACAGAACATAATATTTGTTGGTAGCAAAGCCACATCGTCATCAATTTGAATAGCTTCTCGAAAGGATGTCGGATGCGAATTGAACTTGGGGGCGGGGCATAAATGAAGTTTCTTGGCTAGAAAACCGCATCCTTAGGGCGACAACAACAGTGTTCACAAGGTGATATTTTTTAGGGTTAACGCCATAGTAAATAGTTACCTTGAGATACCTTTTAAGCATTTTGGGTGTATGTTAGAACCCATTCACTGAACGGGAATCTAGTGAAAAACCAGTTATTAGTCTAGATGCCCATTGGCTCCTAGCCCAGGATGCACCACGTGGAGGACGAACAGTCAGCAATATCACCATCATTGGAAATTGAGACTTTATAAGCATTACTCAAATCCTTGTGAATCATTAACATTCCCAAATTTATGTTTTTCAATTACCTTAATAGTTAATATTATACGACGGTCTGATAAAAAATAGCTAAGCAATAAAGAAATAGACAGAAACTAACATTAATCTCTAAGATGTTATTATAACCGGATATGCAAACATATTTTAATCATTTGCGGAAAAGACAAAGTCAAAATTAGAAAAGGATTCGTAACGTGTAGATTTTGGAATGGATATTTGAAAATGGTAAAATAAAGGTTAGTAGACTATACGGGAAAATCTAATTGAAATGATTGTTTCATGGGAGATCAAACAAAACGTTTGGTAAAATGTTCCAATACATGGGAAAATGTTGGGAAAATGTTGGGAAAATGTTGGTGCTCCATGTTCTTTTTGGTTTATGGGTTTTTGTTTTTTGCTATAATTGCCCCATGCTTATTTTTAAAGGAAAAAGATTTTGTAATAATAATAATAATAATAATAATAATAATAATAATAATAATAATAATAATAATAATAATAATAATAATAATAATAATAATAATAATAATAATAATAATAATAATAATAATAATAATAATAATAATAATAATAATAATAATAATAATAATAATAATAATAATAATAATAATAATAATAATAATAATAATAATAATAATAATAATAATAATAATAATAATAATAATAATAATAATAATAATAATAATAATAATAATAATAATAATAATAATAATAACAATAATAATAATAATAATAATAATAATAATAATAATAATAATAATAATAATAATAATAATAATAATAATAATAATAATAATAATAATAATAATAATAATAATAATAATAATAATAATAATAATAATAATAATAATAATAATAATAATAATAATAATAATAATAATAATAATAATAATAATAATAATAATAATAATAATAATAATAATAATAATAATAATAATAATAATAATAATAATAATAATAATAATAATAATAATAACAATAATAATAATAATAACAATAATAATAATAATAATAATAATAATAATAATAATAATAATAATAATAATAATAATAATAATAATAATGTAAGGTTGTAGCGTATAAACACACATGATCACCAACAACAATGTGGATAGATGCACTCGAATGGGTTAAACAAATTGCCAAAATTGGAATAATTTGGTGGAAAACAACTTGAACTTGCAAACACACTCGAAAGGTTTTTTATTGATTCGCAAAACGAGTTCAAGTCCAGTAAACGGACATCAATGTCTGACCAGCCTACGCCAATTGACCAATTGCATTTTTTCACTTTTTGGACGAGTGCTAGTCAATGCATTGATGAATGCACCTTTATAAAGCATTTCAAGAAAAAATACCATTTGATCAAATGTAGAGCAATTGGGGGGGGGTAGGCATGTTGGAAATTATTTTCAGGTCAACGGTCTAATGTTTGTCAGTTGCGCTGTTATTTTGCAATTAGTACATTTTTGATGCTAATGATTGCTGACGAGGATAAAACAGCTGTACAGTACTCCGCCTAGTATGGATTAGAAATGATTCAATCTAGTCAGTCCCAAGTCTGGATAAAGGAGGAGGGTTTGAGCGTTCACGGTTAGCAACCTGGCCTCTGTACAAAAATTTATGCTGCTACGAAAACAATGCAAAAGAACGTCATTCCAACAAACAACGGTAAAGAAGTGATTGCACTTATCAGGATGACAAAGTTATACAGATGACAGGGTTGAGTGAAAGCCGATAAAAAGCTCAATCTTCGATTTGCAGAATCTCCAATGCCAACGAGACTTTGTTGTTGTTGTTGTTGTTTTGCTGTAATTGTTATCATATTACCCCATGCTTATTTTTAAAACAATAGGTTTTATATAATATTTAATAATATACAGCACTCCTGGTTTGTTCAAACCAAGTGAATTTATTATTCAGTATATCTAATATCACCCTTATAAACCCCGTAATTAATATAAGTGCTAGAGTGGATATGAGTTCACTTGCCACCAATGGAACTAAATGCCAACGTTCGACTTCGCTAAAATGTCTACTGCTGAAAGATGTTTCTCGTAAAGCATTCAAAGTAGTAGTGCTTGTACAACGCTCGAATTCGAACCTCGGTGGGCATGGATTTGGATCCCATCACCGGCACTAAAATGCGGGACCACGTTCGACTTTGCTAAAATGTCTACTGCTGAAAGATGTTTCTCGTAAAGCATTCAAAGTAGTAGTGCTTGTACAACGCTCGAATTCGAACCTCGGTGGGCATGGATTTGGATCCCATCATTGACAATAAAATGCGGGCCCACGTTCGGCTTCACTAAAATGTCCAATGCTGAAAGATACGTTTCTCATAAAACATTCAAAGTAGCAAACATTAAAAAAAAGAGTTGTTGACCTTTATTTCGATTTCCATTCAACCGTGTCGTCACAATCCTATTGGCACTTTGTCGAGGTGGTTTGGTGGAACACAATGTCTTTTTGTGTTTCTAAAGAGACCACGATGTCCAACTTTGCACTCCAGTCGTCTTCTGTCAACCAGACTGATTACATTCTAGTTTTCGATGTTCAAATGTCTTGAGGCATTTTGTTGCTGTTTTTAAATCGTTCTATACCGTTGTGTAAATGTTTCTGCGTTTATATCATTATTTAAATAGTTGATATTTAAAGTACTTTTTTATCATGTGAAATTGGATAATGTTACCAACGGGTATTAGGTCGTTTTTGTTAAAATTGGTCCTCTTGTTTTTGTCTGCATTTTCACCGACAACTTTATCTGAATTTATTCGTACAAATAAGCAATTATTTACTAGTGAATTGGTACATGACTGTGTTTATATCAAGGCTTATTTTAATGTGTGATTAAAAAATATTGTCAAATCGAAATAAATGGAAGTTTGGTTGTAGCATTTTTATCAAACAGTAAAAAATTGCACGAAATGAAGTGTGTGTGTGTGTGTAAAAAGTCATTATTTATATTGAGTAATTTAAACAGTAACTAAATGCGGTCCTCTATCCAAGGTTTCACTTGACAAATAGGATATAGTTTATCTGTCTTGATTGGGATGTTAATGATCCACGAGGATTTGAGTAATACTTGTAAAATTTCAATTTCCAATGATGGTGATATTCCTGACTGTTCAACCTTCATGTGGTGCATCCTCGAATAGATACCCATATATAAAGCAAAATTAGCAAGCTTGAAGTATGCCAGGGCAGTTTAGCAATACAGCACTCAAATTGAACCTGGGTTGACATGAGTTCGAATCCTACCACCGTTCGGCTTCGCTAAAATGTCTACTGCTGAAAGATACGTTTCTCGTAAAACATTCAAAGTAGAAAACATAAAATAAATAATAAATAAATAATAAATAAATACATAACAAAAAATAAGTAAATAATGCCATATAAGCTATCTATATGGTAAAAGCTATAGTATGAAGATATGTTTATTGACATGTTAGCGGTAGTACGTACAACAATTGAAAACACTGGGTAATTAGCATTATTTTTTATTTATTTCTTTTTATTCATGTTTACTACTTTGAATGTTTTATGAGAAACATCTTTCAGCAGTGGACAATTGGCGAAGCCAAACCGTGGGCCCGCATTTAGTGCCGGTGGTGGGATTCGAACCCATGTCCACCGAGGTCCGAATTCGAGCGCTGTACCGCTAGACCACCCCGGCATCAGATTTACTTCCTCCTTTATGAGGAGTTGCTAATTTTAGTCAATTTCTTTTTCATTTGATTCTGTATCAAACCAATTTAAAACATTACGACCATTAAATAAATGATTTTTGGCGGGAATTTTTTGCTTCAATGCTGTGTTAATAATAAAAACATTTTTCGACACGTGAAGCTTTAAATGAATTCCTGCTTTTTGTGTCTTTTGTACATAGTTTATAATTTGTACAAATGATGTTACCCCTGAACTTTAATCTGTATTTTTATTGTTCTTGTTTATGTCACTATTATTAGCGTTGAGGTGGCAGACGTGACTAAATGGTCAGACTGGTCACTGTGTGAACATGGTTTCAACCCGCTCATTTCCGACAACAAAAGTAGATTATCGTTCGGCTTAGCTCAATATTCACTTGCCCAACAAATGTTTTCCATCAATCATTAAAGCAATAAAAAAGTTATAAAAATATTGGTAGTAGTGGTAGTATAAACGTGTGTGCAATACATACAGGAGAAAATAATGAAGCATGTTCATGTAGAAGCACCTGTATTTTGAAAATTTGACAAAACCGTATAATTTTCTGTCAGAGTGAACTTTCTTAGTTAGTATATGCATATAGTCACCTTAAAAAAATTGAGGTGATAAGGTCACATTCTACAAAAAGAAGGAAATTACAGGATAAGGTGAATTTTGACAATAGAAGTAGAAGAAAATAGAAATAAAGGTAAACCAAAAAAGATAGTATGGCAGGAAATATGAAGGAAATGGGGGGGGGTGATAAAAAAAAGCTGCCAACCGAACCAAACAGATAAAGTCAACCAGAAACAGTGACCGTGAATGAAAGAAAGAAAAACTGTAAAAGATAAGGAAGATAGGTTAAATATTCTAGTAGAATAGCCACTTTATATTTTACACTACATTGACATAAGTAAAAAGGTCAAACCGAAATAATATTAAGTTATACAATAATTAGAAAAAACAAAAAAATGTTTAAATTAAAAAATGCTTTAGTGACATGATTATAAAAAGATGTCTTATACATTCCTCAAACCATTGGTGTACTAATCATTATATTATACAAAACCCTTTTGTTTTAAAAATAAGCATGGGGCAATAACACAACAACAACAACAACAACAATAACAAAGTCTCGTAATTCAAGGAGAACATGAAACAACAAAATGTTTCCATGTATTTAAACATTCTGCCAAACGGTTTGCTTGATCCCCCATGAAACATTCATTTCAATTAAATCTTTCCAAATAGTTTTTAGCCAAGTTATCTGTGGTTTACCCCAACTTTTATTTTTACCATTTTCGATCTTCCATTCCAAAACCGTTCTTTCGGGCGGTAAACGTAGAATTTGATCAAGTAATTTTCTTTGTCTAATTGTAATGATGTCATGTAGTGAACAAGAGTCAGTCTTTTCATAATCTCATTATTTGAAATGTGATCGTTCCAGGTAATCTTTAAAATAATTCTAAGATACCGGTAATAAAAACCATCTACCATCTTATCAATCTTGTCCGTTCGCTTCCACGTTTCACTCCCATATATTGCCGTAGGAATGATTATTAATGCGTACAAACGAAGTTTTGTCTTCAGGCGAATGGAAGAACATGACCATATTGATTTGAGACTATGGAAACAATAAGAGGACGCCATTCCGGCAAACAATGGCAAAGAAGTGATTGCACGTATCTGGATGACAGAGTTACACAGATGCTAGGGTTGAGTGAAAACCGAAAGGAAGCTTAATCGCATTATATAAATGAACTTTTGTTTAATTTTAAGATATTGATTTTTTACTTATTTTTAAATAAAGTATTTATTATTAATTATGTAATATCTCTCATCTAATTGTAGTGATGTCACGTAGTGAACGGAAGTCAGTTCTTCTCACGAGTTCATGATTTGAAATGTGATTGCGCTAGGTAATCTTTAAAATACTTCTAAGACTCCAGCGATGAAAACCATCTACCATCTTATCAATCTTGTTTGTTCGCTTTCACGTTTCACTCCCATATATTGCCGTAGAAATGTTTATTGATGCGTACAAAAAAATAATAAAAATCCAGTTTTTTATTTATGCACTCAGTTTCAAGCACGCTTTGTACGGAGTTAGATATATCATCATTTTGTTACCGCTAATCATGTAAAAATACTTATGTTCATTCGATTATGTTGAATGTACTTCTATTGAGATATTTAGGTTGATAATAATAATAATATTGCATATCAAAACACTTAGTGTTACTAACATCTAATTATTAATAATTTCTTAATTCCTGAACCCAAATTTACCTTTTCCTCATTTTTGTAAAAAAATAGAATAAATTAAAGCATTTCCATAATTTCTTTTTCAAATATTCCCTTTGTCTGCCTATTTCGACAAAAAAAAACAATGAATAAATTCTAATAGATCTTCCAATTCACCAGTTGGGAATAAAGAATTTCTACGCCCAACAAAGACAAAGGCAATAATAACCATTTCATATGTTGTAGCGATATATAGACCATCTGCTGTTTCATCAATGTTCCATGTTTTGCACGCCATTGTGTTAACCCTCATCTTAGCTAGCCATTGTTTATTTGCATAAAGTGCGTGCGTGTATGCACGCGCGCACTTATCCATGTTTGAATGAGCGCGTAAACACAGTGGGTGAAAAATCAATAATTCAAATGAGTCATTTCTGCTGTTTTAATCAATATCAAACCTATGTGAATCATTTTGCTTGCAAGATCTCGTAGGTTGTGCAGAGAAAGGCGTTGATCATTTTTATATCAGCGTTTTGAATTTTGGGTTATGTTTGGCTTGCTTGGTTTCGAATTCCAAAATATATCTTTTTATTTGGCTTCGCACAATGTTGTAACTAAAATTATAATAGCAGAAAAGACGATTAAATATACTTATGTTGTTTTAGTGGTCGTTTTTTAATTTGAAAAAAGTTGGTTGCACTTGATTTAATCGATAAAGTACTGAACACAAGTACCATTTCATAAAGTGGACAATGTTAAATTATTGGAGCTCTTTGGATTATGATAAAGAAATGATAATAATGTTGTTTTAGTGTTTGAAAGGTAACATTTTCCAAAAAATGGACATCCAGAAGGATTTTAGACTTTCGATACCTGCATTTAGTGCTGGTAGTAAAGCTTGAACTCATGCTCATTCAGTTACAGTCTATAATGGAGTTATATATTAAATATATTTTTACTACAAATTAGAAAAAATACTAACACTGCGCATTAACACAAAACGAAAATTTGAAAAACTAAAAAAAAACACATTTACGAGTAATTTTTTCAGTCAGGATATTATTATAAATGTTTATATATAGTTAAACTACTTATAAGTAATAAATATAATTTGTTAAAAATAAATAAGTTTTTTAAACTTGTTTTTACATTTTTGATTGTTAATACACAAACAAATTAAATTGAATTAGGCTTTATTTTAAGCTAAATTAATTATGGGTTTGTAATACCAAATGTAATTATATTATCTTAAATATAAATTATAGATAAAGCAATCTGTTATAATTGCTTATATTATTTTTACTTAAAATACTAACAACAAGCATTCTATTTCTTGATCACTCATTTATATACAGAGTGACCCAAAAGTTACCATCTATATCTAGGATTAATTCAAATTTTGAAAAACGGGTTTTAATTTGAGAAAAAGCTTTATTCACAGTATGTGTTGCAAATAACTACTTCTCCACGTAGCGACCATCAATGTACCTACAAAGCTCGAAGCGATAGGATGCTTCTCAAAACACCCTTTTCAGCATTTGTGGTGTTATCTCTTGAACTACATCAGCAATACGATTTCTAAATTTAACAGCATCATTAACCATTCTTTCAGTGTACACCTTAAATTTAATTAAACCCTAAACTACTACCAATACTCGTTCTTTTGTGTTTATTTTCCTCAAATGGGCTTGAAAAATAAAACATAAATTACACATACATTGACAGTGGTGTGAATCAGTATCAGTGTCAAGCGAGAAATACCCACAGGTGTGTCAACAACGATATTGCATGCCTTTTTACTAAATAAATAAAATATGTAAACCATTTCTCATAATTCCAATCAGTTCTCGAAATAGATAGTGACTTTTAGGTCACCCTTTACATATGCATATATACCAATATTATATGCTATTATTTACCGTAAAATATTCAAATTTGAAACCGTTTGTCTGGGTGTGACACACATGTTTAAATCGCTAAATTCATACTCCAATGAAAATATGTTAAGTCAATTAAATGAAACTAAACATGTATTTCCTTCGGTTATGCAAGTGAACATTTGATAAAGCCAAACGAAGGTTTGCATCTAGTGCCAGTAGTGACGCTCCAAGCCACATACACCTAGTTTTGAGTATAGCACATTGTCAACTGTAACACCTCGGTCATTTTAAAATGTTTGCACGGCAAACACATCTTTCAGCAATGGACATTCTGACGAAGCCAAACGTAGTACCGATGCCAACCCAATTCAAGTCGAGCGCTACACCACTAGACCACCACGATGCGTAGTAAACACAAAAACTTAAACTCTTATCTACATTTTCTTAAAATAAATTATCGTAGTTTTACAAGATTATTGTATTCCCAAAGACACTAGTAGACTTAAGAACTTGGTTATTGTTTAATTTTTGTATAACCATCAACTTTCAACCACAAATAAAAACAAGAAACAGGGGTGGAAAGAAAAATTTTTATTCGCAAAGGACTTCACAAATCAGTATCCAATATTCTAATTACGCATTATAAGAAAAAAAATAAAAGGATTAACCAATAACGAGTAACAAACAGTGAAAAATGTTTGGTAATTTTTTTTTAATGAAAACGATCGATCAATAATACAAGGTATTTCATAATTGGTTAATTGAACAAAAACCAATTATACTAAACCATGTTTTTTTATCTATAAACAATCCATATTGCTACAGAAACCATCACGAGGACGCCATTTTGACAAATAAGTGATAGGACAACCCAGGGTTGAGTAAAAGCCGAAAGGAAGTTCAATCTTCGATTAGACAAAGAAAATTACTTGGTCAAATTTTACTTTTACCGCCCGACAGACTAGCAGGGACGGAATGGATGATTGCAAAAGAAAGGTTGGGGGTAGACCACAGAACAATTGGCATTCGGGACAATTGAATTGAAATGAATGTCTTCTGGGATCAAACAAAGCTTTTGGCAAATTGTTTGAACACATGGAATAACACTTTGTTGCTGTCTCATATTTTTTTTAAATTACGGGACTTTGTTGTTGATTTTGCTATTACTGTTATCTTGTTGTACTATGCTTGACATTAAAGTAAAAGGATTATGTAATAAATCATAATGTTTGTACTTTGTCTTTTCCTTTAATATTCGTCCTAATTTTTAAAATATTATTATTTATGTTCACTACTTTGAATGTCTTACAAAAAACGTATCTTTTAGCAGTGGACATTTTGACGAAGCCAAACGTCAGCCCGTAATTAGTGATAATGATGGAATTCTAACTCATATCTAAGTTGAGCTTTGTACCGCTAGATCACCTCGGCACGAATTTCGACTTGAACCTAGTTTAAAGGTAAGATTTGGCGCAATGTATATCAATATATACCTAGGCATAGATACATTTTGGCTGGTAACTACGTCACCTGTCCATTATTTCCATAGTTGCACGGCATATTAAACGATCGGTTCCAACAGCACGACAAGCGTAACAAATGTAGAAGAATAACAAAGTGTCTTCATTGATAGACGGAGCCACTGTTGGCAAACATTGACAAGGCCGCTTAATTTTTTTTTGATAAAGTTATCCTATTTATCCCTAAGGCTACATATGGTATATGGAAATCCTAAAATAGATATTAAGTATCCTGGATGCATGTTTACACTCATCCATCGAAGTGGAAGCCAAATCATACAGCTATGTACTCGGTCCCTGTTGTACCACGTAAACGCAACAGTTAGGGAAACAACCATCGGCAAAATTGAATCTTTATAAACATGGCTAAAATCCTGATGTATACCAACTCTCTCTCTATACATATACAACTGGTTAAAAATACATTGTCAGAGATTAAACTCATATTTATATACAATTTAAATTCAACATGTTTAACATCTATGCTAATGATCCTGAGGATTTGAGTAATGCTTATAAAGTCTCAATTTCCAATGATGGTGATATTCCTGACTGTTAGTCCTCCACGTGGTGCATTCTGGACTAGATGCCCCTAGGCATTTAGACTAATAACAGCAGGGTCCGAGTGCACAGCGGTATAACTGGGCTTCCGCTACGGCGGGTGGGTGCGAACATACACCCAGGATACTTAAAAGGTATCTAAATGTATACGTATAACATATGTAGCCCTTGGGCTAAGGGAGATAATCCTGACAAAAAATCAGGCAGTCTCGTCAATCTTTGCGAACAGTGGCGACGTCACAAGGATGCCATCTACCAACCAAGAAACTTTGTTATTCTTCCACGTTTGTCTACGCTTGTCAAGCCATCGAAATCGATCGTTCTACATGTCGTATAAATATGAGAAATAATGAAGAGGTGACCACGTCACCAACCAAAATGAATGAATCTACTGCTAAGTGAATGCTCATCTCGTCACTCTACAATAATTGGCTCTGCCTATTATTTACCCAAGTAGTACAACATTACATTATTAAGGTTACGTTTTGGTTGTAGTAACATTTTTTGATGCCGTAAAAAGGAATTGGACAACTCAACCAGCTTCACAACAACATTCAAATGTACCAGCCAAAAACGTTGGGTCCTAAATACGAGAAATGTTTTGTGTACAAAGTAATAACAGAGCATGGGGTTTGAGTCCAACGCAGGGCCCACTTGAAGAACCGAGAATAAAGCCGTGGAAATGCATTTCTTTTAAATTGTCAATCATTCGTTTGAAAGCCGATAACCACTAAAAAATATTTCGACCATTCCCCGATATTTGTAAGTCACTTAACATTTATTGGCCATGTATCTCTTGCACAATAAAAGAAAGACGATTAAAATGGATTAGCCATGTTTTACGTAGATCGCCCACTCATCCAGCCAGAATAGCTATGGAAGCCCATCCATTAGCCAGATAGAAAAGAAGGTCAGGTGGCCAACGGAAAATTTGGACAGACATTGTAGCACGCGAACTCAATCCTTTTATTTATGCTAAGCCCCTTCGTCCAAATGAATTACTTAATTGGGCGTCCGTTTGTTTACCCTATGCAGCCAACAGAGACCATTGGAGGGGTTTAACTTGGAATGTAATTAACATTTAATGTCAGCACACCTCAAGTGTCGTTCATTAAGTGCACATTGCAAAAGTTGATGTTTTCGCAGACGTTTTGGTATTTTGACTACCCTGGATGATAATAACCGTCATGGGGGATATTTATCCCCGATGATGATGATGATCATCATCCTATATTCCAGTGCAACACTATTTAAAAATTATCCTAAAAACAAGCAATACAATGACATAATGATTCCCTATTCGTTTGATCTCATTTTTGCTTTCATTGTACTTTAAATAATAGTATATATATACACACACACAGACAGCCATCGTTACTCTAGCCATACACCCCACAAATACACAACCCAGAGTGAGGAAAATGAGAGAAGAAAATCGATCCATTTTACCAACTTATTTTGGCACGACCATTTCATAGACAAACGCTGCACCGCATCATACAAAAAAATCTATTTGCTACAAAAAATACAACAAAATCAAACAATGTAGCTAGGCAAATAAATGGAAGCAAATAGCCAACAGCGTGTATCAAACAGATTGGAAAAAGCTCATCCTCCAAATAATAATAATAATAATAACAACAACAACAATCATTGGAAAAAAACGGAATTTTTAACAGAAATATGTCCACTCAAAAACAAACAAACAAACAAACGCCATTCGAATAAGGCCAAATAGTTGACAAAAATCAACTTTGATCACATTGATCGATACAAGACACATCAATCAAGTTGAGATGACGTTTTGAAATATTGATTATCTAATAAAAACTGTTAGTTGTTTGTGTTATCTGATACCGCCAAATGTACAAAAATGTAGATGGTGATTGCAAATGAAACGCGTTGGTCGACGCGAGCGTCGGCATACAATTGCAAATAAATAGTTGACAGTTGAAAAATATGGGAAACCGAGGATGCAACAATCAGGCTGCTGCTGGATTACCAACAGCTCGAATCAATACTTTGGCATAGCCGTGCAATTCAGATTCGACAGGTATTTGGCCTGTGACGGGAGGAGAATTCTGCGTACAACAGTGGAATAGACATAAATGCAAGTTGATGTGGTGAAAGATATTATATATATATATATATATATATATAATACAAAACCCTTTTACTTTAAAAATAAGCATGGGGCAATAAGACAACAATTACAGCAAAACAACAATAAAGTCTCGTTGGCATTAAAGATTATGCAAATCGAAGATTGAGCATCTTTTCGGCTTTCACTCAACCCTATCATCTAGATACGTGCAATCACTTCTTTGCCGCTGTTTACCGCAATGGCGTCCTCTTGTATTGTTTCCGTAGCAGTATACTTTTTTAAAGAGAGGCCAGGTTGCTAAACTTGCGCGTTCAAACCCTCCTCCTTTAACCAGACTTGGAACTGGCTAGATTGAATCATTTCTGATCCAAACTAAGTGGAGTTGGTGAAAGACATACAATCATCACATGTGTGAAATGCTAATGATAGCTAATGTAGCCCTTGAGTTATAAAGAAGATATCTCGGACAAAACATCAGGCATCCTTGCCAAGTGGCGTCATTACAAGGATGCCGTCTATCAGTCAAGAAACTTCGTTGTTCTTTTGCATTTGGTACGCTTATCAAGCCATCAAAATCGATATACCGTACAAATATAGAAATAATGAAGAGGTAGGTATGTCACCAGTCCAGTTATACCGCTGTGCACTCGGTCCTTGCTGTTATTAGTCTAAATGTCTATGGGCATCTAGTCCAGAATGTACCATGTGGAGGAGGAACAGTTAGGAATACCACCATCATTGGAAATTGGAACTTTATAAGCTTCAATGTTTCCTATGAAACATTTTTCAATAAGTGGATATTTTTCGCAAGTTGGAGTACTATATCATTCAACCGTCCCGACAAACATCTAAAGTATCTGAAAGGTTCTATCCAAAAATCTACATGTTGTTGATTGTATTCAATGTCAAATCAATAGCACATTTTTTCATCAAGCGAGTATTTGATGCAGTCAAGGTCGAGTACAAATGGGATTCAAACAAAATCGCATTTGTATCGCAAACAACATTCAGACGAGTTATTGGTAGACACTCTGTAACGATGCAACAAATATAAGAACATTGGGGGCAAAAAACAAACGACAAAAACGTACGAGGGGAAAAATTCGTTCTCGTGCAGCCGGATTGCTTATCAATTCGCTCATATGATGTGCAACTACAATATAAATCAAACAATATTATTATTATTATTATTATTATTATTGTTTTTATTACATTATTATTATTATTATTATTGGGATGCTAATGATCCTGAGGATTTGAGTAATGCTTATAAAGTCTCAATTTTCAATGATGGTGATATTCCTGACTGTTCGTCCTCCACGTGGTGCATCCTGGACTAGATGCCCCTAGGCATTTAGACTAATAACAGCAGGATCCGAGTGCACAGCGGTATAACTGGGCTTCCGCTACAGCGGGTGGGTGCAAACATACACCCAGGATACTTAAAAGGTAGCTAAAGGTATACGTATACCATATGCAGCCCTTGGGCTAAGGAAGATAACCCTTACAAAAAATCAGGCGGCCTCGTCAATCTTTGCGAACAGTGGCGACGTCACAAAGATGCCGTCTACCAGCCAAGAAACTTCGTTATTCTTCTACGCTTGTTACGCTTATCAAGCCAATAAAATGTATGTAGATGTTTAAATTCTTTTGATTCTACAATAACTAACCACCCTTTCTCATTCTCGTCTATCGTAAACAAACTATTCTTAATTAAATTAAGATTGTACGGCTTATGAAAGTAAAGTAAATATAATCAATAAGCTTATAAAAGTTTTTTTTCCAATTTTCTACTTAATTGCATGCGTTGTTTGTTATTTTGAGTGTTTTTAAAAATAAATTAATCAATTGATTCATGCTACGGTCACATCACAACTATTTCCATATGCGCAAAGAATTTCAATCATATTATTTCGATCTTTTTATGTGCCGTATAAATGTGGAACATAATGAAGTGGTGATTACGTTACCAACCAACATGAATGAAAAAATTTAAATGCGAAGAATTGTAACATCGTTTCTAACTTCCTTGTGACAGCACCACTGTTAAACAAATAAGGACTACCTCTAAAGTACTTAGGTGTTTATTTTCATTCATAAACCCCCGAATTGAGAGTCAGCTGTAACGTTGTGTACTTAGTAGGCGAGTCCAGAGTATTGCAGTCATTACAATTCTTAAAATAACTGAAAAGATCCACACAGGGATAAACATCCCTCACCGGTTATTATCACCCAGGGTAGTCCAAATTACCGAAAGCTTGCAAAGCATCAACTTTCACAACGATACTTGCAAGGTATGCTGACTTTAAATGTTAATTGTATTCCGAATTAACTCTGAACGGTGAATAATCGGACGCTCATTAAGTAATTCATTAGGACGAGGAGGCTTGGTATAAATAAAAAGACTGAGTTCGCATGGACAATCTCTGTCCACATTTTTACCGGTCACCTGGTCTTCTTTTCCATCCAATGAATGGATGGGCTTCCATAGCTATTGTGGCTAGATGACTGGGCGATCTGCGGTAAAAGATGGCCAATCCATTTTAATCGTCTTTCTCGTATTGTGTTAAAAATGCATGGCTAATAAATGTTAAGTGACCTAGAAAATATCTGGCAATGGTTGGATTATTTTATCAAATATTAAACGGTTGCGTTCAATAGAGGACAGCGAGCGAAGCCATATAAATCTTAAACAGCTGTGCTCAAAATGACCAAGCTTTTGTACATCCACTTGGGTGATAGTTCAGCACCGGTTTATAAACACCATCACCAATAGGCGAGTCAGGAGTGCCACAGTCATTAGAGCTACGAAGATTGAACAGAAAATAGATAATTGGCATATCCACACAGGTTAACAAACACCAATCACACAAATAGTGTGTCAATAGAAAATATTTTTAAAAAATGCAACGCTGAAACGAACCGAGCAGTAAATCACAACCGTCTAGCAAATCAGCTTCAACCAATTCACGTGACAATACGTCAGCGGAATCTGAAACAAAAAAACCGTCGATCAGAGTAATTATATACAGCCACTGAATAAATTAGTGTTAAAAATTCAGAAAAAAATTAATCTAAATTAATTTGTTATCTCCAATTATTTTTTAGTAAAAATAAATATTAAGAATTTAAAATAATGTAAAATATGTCATAAGTGCTTTATATTTATTTAAAGACGCTGAGTCGGCCAAAATAGCATATTTTAAAAACAACGCTCATATAAACGTGGATAATAAGTTGAATCTATATAATTTTTATAATAATTGGTCGATTATTAATTTGTGTGCTTAATTTTATTAAAAATAAACGTTTAATAGGTAAAATTTATACATTCAACTTTGATCCAGTTGTACCGTCATAAAACTAATTAAAATTAAAATTTAATTACTTAAAAATATATTTAAAAAATTATTTATTGGTAATCTGAAGAAAATTTTTAATTTTAAATTATAATTGACCTTGAGAATCAGATTAATTCCCTTATCTGTTTTCGTTCTGTAAAATGAATACCAACGATAGAAAAGGTAACCATCTTAATGACAATAAACACCATGTTATAAAAAAATTAAAAAACTATGGATTTTTGCCTAAACAATTAGCGGAATTGTATAGAGTAAGTCTTACAACAATTTATCGTGTTTTGAATGGACAAAAACCCAGAAACTATAATTATGTTGGAAGAAAAAGAAAAACAAGTAAGACCAATGATCGAAAAATTTTAATGAAATTAAAAAAAATTACAACAAGCCTATTTCGAATATTGTAAAAGATAATTAACATGAATTTAGTTATTCGATGGTGAGAAGCCGTGCAAGAGAATTTGGTTTAACACGTGAATCGCCAATAGTTAAACCATTTATTAATAAAAAACAAAAAGAATGTAGATTTATGTTTTATAACAAGTGGATTGAACGAAGATTGTCTTATTGGCGTTCTGTATATTTTGCTGATGAAACAATAGTTCGGGATAAACCATTTGGATACAAAAATAAATTACTACGCGGGCCTAATTTTCAAAAACATTTACTTCCGGTAGTTAGAAAAAAAGCCCACCCTCGACAAGTGATGTGTTGGTTTGCTATTAAGTATAATGAACCTATTAAATGGAAAATTATATCCGGTACCTTAGATAGTGAAAATTTTGTTTCATTAATGAAGGAAGTTTTTTATAATGAAATGCAACACAGTCACACCAGGCTTACTAATGTTCTTCAGGACAATGCTCCATGTCATACGTCCAAGAAAGTAACGTCATATTTATCTAAGTTCACTATATTTGCTTTATATTTACATTTAAACAGTAGAGGGGCTAAAATCTAAAAAACTATCTTTCACTCAATTGCTACCTAACAGCCCGGATATCAATGTTATTAAAAATTTCTTCCGTATGCTAAAGCGCAACATCAATAAGCATACTGAAATTGAGGATTTGTGTGATCGTATTCAGTTTGTTGTTCAATATGAGATGAAACAAGAATATATCAACAATCTCATCGACAGCATTCCAAACCGCCTTGATCAAGTGGTTAAAAAGAAAGGCAATTACAGTAATAATTAAACATTTTGTTCTTTATTATTCAATCAATCATTTGGTAACTGAAAATATTCCATGTGTTCTGTTTTTTTTTCATATTTGACGTTATATTTTATATTAATAATTTTACCCGATTTGTAATTTTGAACAAGTTTAACTTTTATGCAATTATTTTTTATATTAACAGTAGATATTAACAAAATTGTAATTGTATTTTACTTATTATATAATATTGTATATAACATGATTAAAGTGAGTTCTTTTTTGAGTTATGTGATTGCTACAGATGTTTTACTTTAATAACTACATTTTTAACACTAATTAGCTTAGGAGTTGTATATATGTATATATATATATATATATATATATAATTTTTATTTATTTTATGTTTACTACTTTGAGTGTTTTAGGAGAAACATCTTTCAGCGGTGGACATTTTAGCGAAGCCGAAATTGGGCCCGCATTTACTTCCGGTGGTGGGATTCGAACCCCGATGCCCACCAGGTCCAAGTCGAGCGCTGTACCACTAGACCACCTCGGCACACACACATATATATAAAATTGTACTATTATGCTCATAAATTTGACCTTCAATACTGGTACTATTTAAAATTTACTCAGTAATAACTTACACAAAAACGTATTTTAACATACAGCCATTACAACAATTACCGCAAAAAGTGATTATTTAATCAAAACATCTGTAGCAATCACATACCATACAAAAAAGACGTCAATTTAATTATGAAATGTACAATATTATATAATAATTAAAATATGAGTATAACGTTATATATATATATATACATTGTAACTAATAAAAAAATTACATAAAGTATTAAGTGGTTCATAATCAAGATTAAGCAAAATTATCAACATAATTTTTTTAAATGCAAAAAGTATCTATTTTTTAGAATCACTAAATTATTTTATATATAATTTATTACAAAATATTAAATAATAAATGAGATAACTTGTGTTTGTAACCACTTGGCTTAAGTGTTTTGGTATGCTCTTGGTTAAAATGTTGACAGTTTTATATAATCTAGATTGTAACAAAAAATTGATTTAGACAAATAACTTTTTTCATTTAAATATGCTTATACATGTTAAGGTTTATTATACAAAAAACAAAATAAATATCATCAATATTAGAACGATTAATTGGCGATTTTCAAATATATAATTATTTTTATTTTAGCTTGTGTTATGGTTAGACTAAATTTTGTATCTAAATAAAATAAATTTAGATACAATTAAAATTAATTTTGTAAAATCATAACACAGATTATTAGTTTTATAAACAATTGTGACCGCTACATAAGTAGATTACATTTTAGTTTAAAAATATAGTTATATTTTACTATAAAAATACCACTACTTGAATTGATTAAAATAATATTCTATATAAGGGCAATTTAGCACTTTTCATAAAACCAATATAATATTTATTGCATAAATATCTTTTTCTAACCGTAAAATTTTAAGCTTGTACAAAATGTTTTATGGACAGTAACTTATTTTAGTATGCAATATATTAATCCTTTTAAGCCAGTGATTTATTAGTTACAATGAAAATTAATTAATATTTAAAAAATTTTCATTTTACTATTATAAAATATACTTTCTGTGATTACAACGTTTTTTGCTCCCTGCTAGTAGTAAATAACTAAATTTGTGGTAATCATATTTTATAATAAAAAAAACTCTAAAATATTTTCTTGTTTTAAAGTTATACAATATTTTTTAACAAAAAATGTTCGTAATATTCTTAAGAAAATATTCAAAAACATTGATGTAATTTTTAACTTGAATTTAAAAACAAATCAATATTTTTATGTAAAAACCAAAACAACGTTTTGAAACTAATATGACATGAGAAATCGGCTTTTAAATTATTTCAATTATTTATTTCTATGGAAACATTTCATTTTAAACATATTTTAAAAGTTATTTATTTAAAAACTAAATATTAATAATTAATTAATTTTCTATCATAAATATTTAAAAAAAAATTAAAATTAATATTATAAGGTAACAACAACGTTAGATATTGTGTTGTAGAAGCATAAACTTAGAGTATGAAAATGTATTTTTTTAATTATAATTTTTATCACATAAATTCATAATAATCGATTATTAATTATAAAAAATGTACAAATTGCATTTAATAATTCTGTCTATATGGAAGTAGATTCTAATATATACTGTTTTTTGACTAACTTGACATTTTTAAATAAATATTTTTAAGTGAATATGAAGCAACTTTTGAGTGCTTTACATTAAAAAAAAAATTCTCCAATAATTATTTTTATGAAAAATAAAACAATCGGACATAACAATAATACCCCTATAAATTTTTGCAGTATTTGTTGTATATATAATTTGATATTTACTACTTTGAATGATTTACAAGAAACATCTTTCAGCAGTGGTCATTATAGCGAAGCCAAACGTGGGCCCGCATTTTAGTGGGCCGGTGGTGGGATTCGAACCACGATGCCCACAGTCAGTTTCGAGTCTGGCACTGTATCGCTAAAATACCCCGGCAATATATATATGTATATATATATATATATATATGGGATGCTAATGACCACGAGGATTTGAGTAATGCTTATAAAGTCTCAATTTCCAATAATGGTAATATTCCTGACTGTTCGTCCTCCACATGGTGCATCCTGGACTAAGTGCCCCTAGGCATCTAGACTAATAACAGCAGGGACCGTGTGCACAGCGGCATAACTGGGCTTCCGCTACGGCGGGTGGGTACGAACATACACCCAGGATACTTAAAAGGTATCTAAAGGTTTACGTATATTATATGTAGCCCTTGGGCTAAGGGAGATAACCCTGACAAAAAATCAGGCGGCCTTGTCAATCTTTGCGAACAGTGGCGACGTCACAAGGATGCTATCTACCAGCCAAGAAACTTTGTTATTCTTCTACGTTTGTTTTACGCTTATCAAGCCATCGAAATCGATCGTTTGCTATGTCGTATACATATGGGGAATAATGAAGAGGTGACGCCACGTCACCAACTAAAATGAATGAATGAATGAATGATATATATATATATATATATATATATATATATATATATATATAGAACGCACCTTTTCCAGGAACATAGTTGAAGCTGATGTCTTGCAATTCGTTATTTTGCTTCGGATTTCGTTTCCTCAACGTAATTCGATAACACAAATCAGTCTATAATAAATTACAGCAAATAAAAACGATAATATCAAGAAAACAAAAATCAATGATGGACATTTCAAACAAATTGACTGACTAATTTTCGTCCACTTATCTGATGTAAATAATTCTAGCAGAATGACTGTTCGTCCTCCACGTAATGCATCGTGGACCAGATAACCACAGGCGGTTGGACTAATAACAGTGGTATAAGTGGACTTTCGCTACGGTGGATCAATTCAAGCATACACCCAGGATACTTAAAAGGTATCTATATGTATACGTATACCATATGTAGCCGTTGGGCTAAGCAAGATAACCCTGATAAAAAATCAGGCGGCTTCGTCATTCTTTGCAAACAGTGGCGACGTCATGAGGATGTCGTCTACCAGCCAAGAAACTTCGTTATTCTTCTACACGTTTGTTCCGCTTATCAAGTCAATCGTTTACTATGCCGTATAGATATGGAAAATACCAAAAATAGTGCATTATCAATAACATAAAATTTTAAGTATATCAGTAGAAAAATTAAAGCTAAATGTCAACTAATCCAACGTTGAGTAAAACGATGAACGTCAACTATTTTTCTAAAAAGTACAAAATATACATAATTGCTTTAATTGCTAAATAATTTATCAAATTGGATTATCCCTATGCATGTTTACCTTCAGTTACCTTCAGTTGTCCGAAGATAGTTTTAAAAACATAGTTACCTATAATAGATATGTTTGAAGATAGAGGACAGATTGTTAGCAAATCACGCAACGATAATACCTATTTCCATTTGGGGGTGTTACAACAAATAATAATGGCAAAGCCATCTCTTTATTAATTTCACGTTCTTATAGCATCTCGACTAATCCCCCTTCCACTGTTGACGGTTGTCGAAGACAGACAACAGTGACCGTACGTTCCATTTTCCTATGAGGAGTGATTGTCGGATGCTAATTGAACCTGGGGGGGGGGAGATAGTAAATAAAGTTTATTGGCTAAAAGATTGCTCCCTTGCGAAGGTGTCATTGTTCACAGGTATTACTGATCGTTTGCAACCAACAGATATCACTGAAGGGGTTCAATTAGCATTTAAAGTCAGCATAGCTCAAGTGTCGTTCATTAAGTGCACATTACAAAATGTTTTATGGCAAACTTTTGGTAATTTGGACTACCCTGGGCGATAGTAACCCCGGTGGGGATGTTTATCCCCGATGATGATGATGATGATGACTGATCGCTTAAAAGAGTTGTAGTTACATAAGTCCATCGGTCTGCCAAACCAAATTTCGTTTTGACTCAACAATACTGACAACTGCAATAAGTTGTTTTGACACCGCAACTGCTGATTTATATGTGACAAAGGAACTTGACGTCAGTGAATACAATTGATAACTTTATCAAAACACAAAATAGTCATTATGACAAATGTTGTAGTCGAAATTTGAGTAAATTTATGGGATGTGAGTGTTCTCTAATTGGTTCATTTCCAATTGAGCTGTGATTGGATATTGTAGCTACTATATAATGTGAAATATTTTGTACAATGGTATTTGTTTCTGCATCGGACTAGGCTCGGTGTCGTCATTCTAACTGGAAGAATGCGGAAAACACCGACCACACTTTTAAAATGGAAACCAACAATGCATTTTATCACTGTGTAGAAACAATCCACAACCAAACCATTGAATGGCCATAATGGTTCAAAATGATTCGATACAGAACCAAATGGGGAAAACTGACTTTATAAAAGAGGGAAAGGCGGTAAAAGGAGGAGGAGGAGGAGAAGAAGAAGCAATAACCAACTTCATCAACTCTCCATCTAGCATTGCTAACATCAAGTCATTCCATCGTAATTGACCATCTTCCTTGACCGTTCTCAAATAACGAATTGGAATAATTTATTAATTCGCACGTAACTATCCTAAAAAACCTCTGCACAACTTACCAAAATATCAATAATGCGTATGTGTGTATGAATGAGTGAGTGAGAATGTGTTTGAGATTACATAAAAAACACACATCAGTAAATTGGCAAGCATGTGGCTTTCGACTATTCAATATGTTTTGAAGACAATACTTTTCAGTTAGCTGTCTGTATGTGTGTGTACTTAATGAAATGCATGTTTTATTCAGAAAAAAGTCAAGTCCTCCATTTACATATTATCGTTCAATCAATTACAAAGGTTTGTCAAAAGTTGGCAAAGCTTTTTTGAACTATGCGTTTAATACTACTATTATTATTATTATTATTACTTGTATGAATAAACGCATTATTCATAAAACACCTACATTTGAAGATTTGAATTCACTTCAAATTAGCAGTGTACAATCATTTAAACCATCATAGACCCAAAAAAGTTGTAAACCCTTTTTCAAAAACCCGACCTTTGATACTCAAGTTGACAGTATTATAGAATCAGCATACATATACAATGACATTAACAAATCAATAATTACTTGAAACAGAAATTCTTCCAATTAATTATCTTGGTTAAATCAGAGTTGCATATAACCAACTACTTTAATATTACAAGGGCATTAATTAATGAATAAATGTTTTCTTATAAACCACGTGACTATCACGTTAACTGATTATCGTGTGTCCAAGGTCAAACTCACCGACTCATTCGATTGGGTATTGTTTGGTTGCACGTGCGTTGCACTACCACCACCAGCTTCTGTATTGTTCAAAGCATTGACAAACGCTTGGTTCATTATCAGCGATCCGTTGTTGTTGCTTGGCGATACAGGAGTACATGCGGGAGCTGACGGTATAGATCCGCCTGGAGACAAAATGGTGTCTAGCTGACACGTGGAGTCTTGTGACTTTGCCGAAAAAACCGAGCCCTTACGACTAAAGTCAAAGTTTCCTTCCAAAGTGGGTCGGGGATTGACAGAAACGTTGGCGAGTCCATCATCACTGTCGCTGTCCATTTCGGATCTTGAGCTGCGGCTGCAAATCGTGTCAAAGTTCCATTCCGTCGAACTGTTCTGTTGCACAAAACAGAAACATACAAACAAGTGATTTAGGATGCTAATGATCGACGACGATTTGAGTAAATTCTCACCATTTCCAATAATTGTGATATTCTCAACGAGGTGTCCATAGGCATCTAGACTAACAACAGTAGGAATTGAGTGTATAGCGATATAACTGAGCTTTCACTTCGGTGGGTAGGTGCAAGTATACATCCAGGGTAGTTAAAAGGTATCTTAACGTATATGTATATGACGGAGTGGTCTTGCGGTACAGCGCTCGATTTGGACCTGGGTGAGCATGGGTTCGAATCCTACCACTGGCCCACTAAACACGGACTCACGTTCAGCTTCGCTAAAATGTCCACTGCAGAAAGATGTTTTCCGTAAAACATTCAAAGTAGTAAAAATAAATTAAATATGTAGCCTTTGGGCTAATCGAGATAGCCCTAACAAAAAATCAGACGGCTTCGTTATTCTTCTACGTTTGTTGCGCCTATTAAGCCATCGAAATCGATCGTTTTTATAGAGATAATGAAAAAGTGACACCACGTCACCAGCCTTAACAAATTGACGAATATGAACAAGGATATCTTCAACTTTGAAAAAGTTGATTGGTATATTTCATCTATTTTCATTACTTTGAATAGTTCGACGGCAACGCATCTTTCAGCAGTAAACATATTAGCACAGCCGAACGTAAGTCCGCATTTCAGTGCCGGTGGTTGAAGATCGACTCGAATGGTGTAACGGCATCATCGTCAAGACCACTTGATTTTTTGCCAAAGCGGAAGGCTAGTTATACGACTGTGCACTCGGCCCTCGTTAAATTCGTCTAAGTACTTGAGTGCATCTAGTCCCGCATGTGTATACGTGACGATGACAGTCAGGAATATTACTTTTATTAAAAATCGAGACATTATAAGCATTAGTCAAATTATCGGAATCATTAATAGCTCAGATCGTGAAACTGTGTCGTAGTTTTAACAATTAAATAAACTGTACAATCCTGGTTGTGACACAAAGATTTATTTATATTTATGTTTGCTACTTTGAATATTTTACGGGAAAGCCATCTTTCAGCAGTGGACATGTTGGCCAAACCGAACATGGGCTCGCATTTTGACGCCCGTGGTGGGATTTAAACCCCAATGCCCACCCAGGTCCATATTCGAGCGCTATACAGCTAAACCACTCCGGTATAAAATCTTCCGTCAAACACATCAATTGGTATTAATACATATTTTTTCCAATACATTAGTGTCAAAAACAACATGCTATCTCATTTGATCACGTTTATCGTTCTACTCACAGCTCCGTGTGTGCACACACATGATCAAATAAAATAATAATTACATCATCGTCATTATCATCTAATTGGTTAAGTGAGTGATGAAAATAAATCAAAATTAAATTAAAAAATGTCAAGATTTTTAAAAACTAATACATTTAATCACAGGCACGAAAAGTAACAAAATGTTTAGTGACGTACTATTTTACAAAATGATTACTTACGTTTCTAAAAAAAATAATAGAAATAATTCTTACTTTGAATAAATTTCAAAAATTCAAAAGTTAGTGACTGCTTATGAATAATTAAAGAAAGTATTCGTGGGGATGCTGAATAATGCTTATACAGTGTCAATCTCCAATGATGATGATATTCCTGACTGTTCGTCCTCCACGTGGTGCATCCTGGACTAGGTGCCCCTAGGGATCTAGACTAATAACAGCAGGGTCCAAGTGCACAGCGGTATAACTGGGCTTCCGGTACGGCGGGTGGGTGCGAACATACACCCAGGATACTTAAAAGGTATCTAAAGGTATACGTATTCCATATGTAGCCCTTGGGTTAAGAAAGACAACCCTGACAAAAAATCAGAGAGCCTCTTCAATCTTTGCAAACAGTGGCGAAGGCACTAGGATGCCATCTACCAGCCAAGAAACTTCCTTATTCTTCTACATTGGTTACGCTTATCAAGCCATCGAAGTCGATCGTTTGCTATGCCGTATAAATATGGAAAATAATGAAGAAGTGATCACGTCGCCAACCAAAATGAATGAATACGCCGGAAAGGGGCTGTGAAGAAGCAGAACTTGATTCATTCTACATTAGCAAATGTTTATTTTCATTTATTTCTACCATGTATAATTGTATTTGCAATTACCGTATTGTTCTGTTATTATTTGGTTTTCATTATCTGAATATTTGACGGGGACCTCCCCGGTACTTCAATAATCAAGTAAAATTTAGCAAAACTCACAGTTGATATTAGTGATAGAACTGCAAATCACTCCCACTCAATTGCAAGCCTAACGCCTTAAGCATCTCAGTCAGCTTAGCATTTTGTGTACCGTTAATAATAATAACGACTAAATAATATTATATGTAGACAATACAAATAAAAAACAACCCCAAACTTACCAAATCGCGTACTTCCGATCCGCTATCGTGATGTTTGTGTGATCGTGTTGAGGGCATAGGCATGTCACCTCCGAGCAGAGCACGATACAACAAATCGCGATCCTGTGTGCAAAATACATATATATACATATATATACACACACACACATATATATATATATATATATGGCCTCGATTAAAATTAATATTATTGAGGAAACAACAAGATGAAACCATAGGAAGTGAAAATGTCTTGATTTCAATAACAGAGTTGACTAAAATCCAAAAAAGTTCAATATTCAATATGAACAATCTTCAAAGGAATGCTAATGATCCACGAGGATTTGAGTAATGCTTATAAAGTCTCAATTTCCAATAATGATGATATTCCTGACTGTTCGTCCTCTACGTGGTACATCCTGAACTAGGTGCCCCTAGGCATTTAGACTAATAACAGCAGGCTCCGAGTTCACAGCGGTATAACTGAGCTTCCGTTACGGTAGGTAGGTGCGAACATACATCCATGATACTTTTAGCAATTTTAGCAATGCAAAACACTTGAATCGTCGGGACTTATCCAGGAGGATCAAATGCACGCCCTTCATCTCCAGCCCTATCGAAAATCAATAGCGAATGTACGAATTGCAATTCAATCCGTTGTTTCATTGAAAATTGTGACTATAGACGAACGTTTGATAAAATCATATTTGTGATCATTACTAGCGTCTACATACTTCAATGGAAGTACATTCATGCCAATGAATAAAGCTCCCAAGAGCATTGCAGTCATTCATGTGTTTGTTGCAAAAGTCTAAAATCGAATGAAAAAGTGCCTTATTCAATAATGCATTTAATCCAACCCAACTTGGATAACGTGACACGAACTTGTTCCACTAGTCAGTCCTACTGACTATCGATTGATTATTGTAAAAATAAGCTTTTCAATAAGTCGATGATGGTAATGTTGGAAAGTATAGAACAATGTTGCCTGTCACTATGTTCTTCGCGGTCGTGTGTTCGAGATAATCTGCCGATGTGGTCTAGGGGTACAGCGCTCGACTCGAATCTGAGTGGACATTTTGTCGAGGCTGCTGGTGGTAACTGAACTCATGTCTACTCAAATTTACGTAAACATTTGAAAGATGATAATAATAAAACCGATCGAATTGATACTTGTCATACAAAATTCCCCAACTGAAAGTATGCATTCATTGCAGTTAGTAACGCTGTCATCCCTTCATTATTTCAACATTTGTAGAGTATAATAAACAATGGACTCATATGGCTTGATAAGCGTAACAAACATAGAAGAATAATTAAGTTTCTTGGCTGGTGTACAGCATCTTTGTAACGGTGTCACTGTTCGCAGAGATCGACGAAATCGTCTCATTTCTTGTCAAAGTTATATCCCTTAGCCCATGGAGTAGCCTTTGGTATACATTTATTATTATTACAAAACCCTCTTGCTTTAAAAAATGAGCAATAAGACAACAACAAAGTCCCATAATTCAAAGAGAACATGAGACAATAAAATGTTTCCACGTATTTGAGCATTCTGCCAAACGTTTTGCTTAATCTCATGATATATTCATTTCAATTAGATCTTCCCGAATAATTCTTAGCCAAGTTTTCGGTGGTCTACCTCTCTTTTTACCATTTTCGATCTTCCATTCCAAAACCGTTCTTGCTGATCTTTCGGGCGGCAAACGAAGAATTTGACCAAGTAATTTTCTTCGTCTAATTGTAATGATGTCATGGAGTGGACGAGAACCAGTTCTTATCATGATCTCACTATTTCAAATGTGATCGCGCCAGGTAATCTTTAAAATACTTTTAAGATACAGGCGATGAAAAATAGCCACCATCTTGTCTGTTCGCTTCCACGTTTCACTCCCATATATTGCCGTAGGAATGAAAGCCCAGTTACATCCCTCTACATTCTAACCCTGCTGTAATGGTTTATATAATTGGGGTACCCCTAACCCAGAATGCGTCACGCGCAGGTAACAGTCACGAATACTACCATCACTATTATAGTATTCAGAATCATCAGGCCACCTCGCCCACTCAAAATGATCGCCAGACTAACCTTTGCTTTTGCCTTGATATATGTGTGTCCAAGCAGTTCGCGCGCGGACAAGCGTTGTGCAGGATCTTTAACCAAACACGATCGGGTAAATTTGCGGAACTTGTGACCGTAATTGACATACTGATTGCTCACAGTCGCGACGGTGTCAATATCAGGAGCATCGTTTTGCAATGTAAGCATCAAGACCTGTAATAATAACAATACATAAATGAATTATTTCTAAATAACTTGGTACAACCTACTGCGCCCCCAATGGATATACTAATAATCCACAAGGATTTGACTAATGCTTCACAAGTTTCAATTTCCAATAATCGTGTTAATTTCCTTTTCTTACCTCCATGTGGTATAGCCCAAACTCAGACTAGCATGGATCAGAGACCGAGTGCACAGCGGGCTGGTGCAAGCATACACCCAAGGTACTTAAAAATATGTGGAAGTTGGACTAAAGGAGATAACCTTGAAAAAAAACCAGACGGCCTTGTCAATTTTTGTGAACAATGGTGCCGTCACAAGGATACCGTCTGTTAGTCATGAAACTTTGTTATTCTCCTACGTTTGTTACACTTATAACACTATTGAAATTAGTCGTTTAATATCCGTACAAATAAATAAGTAATCACGTCATCAACTACAAAAACATATAAATGTGGACTCTACCGAACAATTACCAATGACGATGATACTCCTGACTGTCACCTCCACATGATGCATCCTGGGCTGGGTGGACCGAATGAATATTATGCCAGGGTGGTCTAGCGGTACAAAGCTCGATTTGGAAATTGGGGGTTTAAATCTTACCATCGGCCCACTAAATGCAGGCCTACATTGGACTAGTGAAAGATGCATTTCCCGTCACAACATTTGATAGTAATAAACATTGGGGGGAAAAAGTGCGATAATATCAATCCTTTGAATGTTTGCACGAGAAACATCTTTCAGCGGTGGACATTTTAGCGAAGCCGAACGTGAGCCAGTGATGGGATTCGAACCCCCATGCCCACCGAGGTCCAAATTCGAGCGCTGTACCGTTAGACTATTAAGGCATTATGCTATTTTTTGGGAAATTTGTTTACAATTTTAAGACGTTTCTCTTACCACATTATTTAGGTAATAGGATGCATAAGATTTACTTTTACATACGACTACCGAACATTTTATTAAACTTCACACGTAATTTTAAAAAAAGTATACAATTTTATCAAATAATAAAACCGAATGAATCAGCGGTTAACAATTTACTTGTTAATATATTCTTTTCAAAACTAATAACAAAAATATAATCAATAATGTGTTGTTGAATAGTAAATTATTTGATCTTTATTTTTGTTACTCGAAGGGTTTCAATGAGTAAAAGGTTTTTAATCGTGAAAACATGGAAACATATCATCAATATATATGCGAAAAAGACAGTTTTATAAATAAAATAATTATAGATAAAAACATTTGAAGACAAAAATTTTAATGTCAACAGACTTTATAAATATTATTATAAAACTAAATAACTGTGTTATTGTAATATATCTGAATATTACTTTTTATTTTTCGAATAACGTTTACATTTAAGGGAAGATGATAAAACCGATCATGGGAAAAAGTTGCAAAAGAAGGAACCAATAAGGGTTAGATAACCTTTTGTGTGAGTGTGTCATCACAATTTTTTAATTCCAAGAAAGTTCCTAAATATGTGACTAAATTCGCACAATGACATAATACAAATCGTATGGTATTGCTAAATATTGATTTTTCCACCTTATATACATTTTCAAAATTAAACATCGCCTTTTGATAGAAGAATGCACCAACGTGATTCACACTTAATCGTGAAGGTTAGCCAACAGGATTTAAAAAAAATATATTGCTCAACCTTTGTGAGTCACATTAGTGCATACTTCTATCAAAAGGGGATTGTTTGACCTTGAAAACGTACATAAGGTGGAAAAAATCAATATAAGGCTAGGGTAAATGATAAAACCAACCAAGGTAAAAAGTATTTTTAAAAAATCCTATTGGTCAATCTTCGTGAGCAAGTGTGAGTCACGTTGGTGCATTCTTCTATCAAAAGCAGATTGTTTGATGTTGAAAATGTATAAGGTGGAAAAATCAATATTTACAAAGCACTATACGATTTGTATTGCGTCATCGTGCAAATTTGGTCACATTTTTTGAAACTTTTCCATCCCCAACTTACGATTAATCACACATTCACAGCAGGTTATCTAACTCTTATTCATTCATTCATTTATTTTGGTTGGTGACGTGGTCACTTCTTCATTATTTCCTTTATTTATACATGTAGAACGATTGATTTCGATAGCTTGACAAGCGTAGACAAACGTGGAAGAATAACAAAGTTTCTTGGCTGGTAGACGGCATCCTTGTGACGTCGCCACTGTTCGCAAAGATTGACGAGGCCGCCTGATTTTTTGTCAGGATTATCTCCCTTATAATATACGTATACATTTAGATACCTTTTAAGTATCCTGGGTATATGTTCGCACCCACCCGCCGTAGCAGAAGCCCAGTTATACCGCTGTGCACTCGGACCCTGCTGTTATTAGTCTAAATGCCTAGGGGCACCTAGTCCAGGATGCACCACGTGGAGGACAAACAGTCAGGATTATCACCATCATTGGAAATTGAGACTTTATAAGCATTACTCAAATCCTCAGGGTCATTAGCATCCCAAAAGGTGGTTACTACGCCTATCGGTTCCTTTTTTCGCAACGTTTTCCCTTGGTTGGTTTTATCATCTACCAAGGCTAGTAATATACCAATTTGTATTGCATCATCGTGTAAGTAAACCGTGTAAATCGTGCAATGTTGGTTACACATGTAAAAACTTTTCCATTCCCAACTTACGATTGAAAAATGGTGATCACACAGTTGCAAAAGGTTATCTAACTCTTATTGGTTCCTTTTTCGCTACCTTTTCCCATGGTTGGTTTTATTATCTACCTTTTTACAAAAATACGAAATCCCCGACTAGTAAAAAGATCAATTGCCAGTTAAATAATTGCAATTTAAAAAAAACATTATCATAAATCGGTATAAAAATTGGAATTATTTTGTATCTAAAAAATTGAACCAAATTCCACCACATTGGATTGATTAAGGGGAAAAAATTATTATCCAAACTCTAACTGGAAGTTATAGAAAGCATTCAAATATAGTATAGGTTTATTATCTGTTTCTATATGTATCCTTATTTTATCCTATAATTTATTAACAGACAAAATAAATCACTTGTTTTTTTTTATTTCCCAAACGTGTAATGGCTTTTGTCTGAGTTTGAACACAATAATAATGTAGACAATGTTTGTTTTTATAAACAGATTTCTGGGATGCTAATAATCCTGAGGATTTGAGTAATGCTTATAAAGTCTCAATTTCCAATGATGGTGATAATCCGACTGTTTGTCCTCCACATGGTGCATCCTGGACTAGGTGCCCCTAGGCATTTAGACTAATAACAGCAGGGTCCGAGTGCACAGCGGTATAACTGGGTTTCCGCTACGGCGGGTGGGTGCGAACATACACCCAGGATACTTAAAAGGTATCTAAATGTATACGTATATTATATGTAGCCCTTGGGCTAAGAGAGATAACCCTGATAAAAAATCAGGCGGCCTCGTCAATCTTTGCGAACAGTGGCGACGTCACAAGGATGCCGTCTACCAGCCAAGAAACTTTGTTATTCTTCCACGTTTATCTACGCTTGTCAAGCCATCGAAATCGATCGTTCTACATGTCGTATAAATATAGGAAATAATGAAGAGGTGACCACAACACCAACCAAAATAAATGAATGAAAGAGATTTCTATTGGTACTGTCAAGTAACATTATGAAAGCCAATCCATCATACTGCATTGATTTTGACCAATTGGTCATGCACCTCACAGTACGTATTGACTCTACCGAAGTAGTTCTAGCGGAACAGCACCCGATTTGGATCTGGGTTCGAATTTTACCACCGAAGCAGTGCACATGGAGAAATAAAGCGAGGTCCGGTGATGGTGGGATTCGAACCCATGTCGAGTGCTGCACCGCTAGAACCACTTCGGCATAAATAAATAGAAAATGCTTTACACAATTTAGTCTCAATTGTAATTCCTAATATTTATATTAAGAAAGTCACTAGTAAATAAAGATCAAGTTAAATTTAATAAACGCTATCAACATTTCTGGTAGAAAATCAGGTAACCTTGTCAATAGTTGCAAACAGTTGTATCATCTATTAGCCAGGACATTTTCTTCCTGTCCCACATTTGTTGTACATGTTTTATTCTCACATAAAACAACAACAAACGCTGGTAGCAGAGTCACCACCAAGTTCGCATAGTATCTCCATACAAAGAAGCAATCATTCAATATGCTCTACAAATAGTGCATTAATAGTAAAAATACAATCGTGAAACATGAACAGTAGGATCAAAATGTAAAATAGGTAATCCAACAAACCTTCATTGGGGCATATTTGGCATAAGGCGCTTGACCAGTGGCCATTTCAATCGTTGCAATGCCTAGCGACCAGATGTCGGCTTTTTGATTATAACCTCGTGCCTGCAATGCAATAAAGAATTGTTAGTAGCCGACCAATATTTTTATTAGAAAATGGATATTTTAACTCAGCAAGTTACAAACGAATATGAATACTATTCTTAAAAGTGAGATATTATTGCTTGACTGTTGATGGCTGTACAACAAAATATGAATCGGTTAGTGGATGCTATTAGTAAATGAATAGTTTAACACAGCAAGCTACAAACGAATATGAAAACTATTCTTAACACTGAGATGTTATTACTTGACTGTTGATGGCTGCACAACAAAATATGAATCGGTTAGTGGATGCTAATAATTTTGAGGATTTGAGTAATGTTTATCAAGTCTCAATTTCCAATAATGGTGATATTCCTAATTGTTCATCATACACGTGGTGCATCCTGGACTAAGTGCCCCTAGGCATTTAGACTAATAACAGCAGGGTCCGAGTGCACAGTGATGTAACTGGGCTTCCTCTATGACGAATGGGTGCAAGCATACATCCAGGGTAGCTAAAAGGTATCTTGTAGTACACGTATACCATATATAGCCGTTCTGCTAAGCGAGATTTTCCTGACAAAAATCAGGTGGCTTTGTCAATCTTTGCAAACAGTAGCGACGTCACAAAAATGCCGTCTACCAGCCAAGAAACTTTGTAATTCCTCTACGTTTGCTACGCTTAGCAAGCCATTAAAATCAATTGTTTAATATGCTGTACAAATATAGAAATAATGAAGAGGCAATTACGTCACCAACTAAAATGAATGAATAAATATTTGGCTCAAGCCGAAATACCAAGAGTCACTTTTAATAACGCCAATCGAATTTAAAATTTTGTTAATTAGGTGAGGAGTACATTCATTCATTTAGTTGGTAATGTAGTCACCTCTTCCTTATTATTTCTATAATGGCACAACCTTTTCAACAATCGACTTTGATGGCTTCATAAACATAACAATTATAGAAGAATAATAACGTTACTTGGCTAATAGATGGCATCCTCGTGACGTCGCCACTATTTGCAAAAATTAACGAAGCCGCCTGATTTTTTGTCAGGGTTATCTCCCTTAGCCTAACGATTACGTATGGTATACGTATACTTTTAGATACCTTTTAAGTATCCTGGATGTATGCTTGTAGCCACTTGCTAAAGCGGGAACCCAGTTGCATCGCTGTGCATTCGATCCTTGTTGTTATTAGTCTAAATGCCTAGTCTAGGATGCACCACGTAGAAGAGGAACAGCCATGCTAGTAATTGATAATTAAGCCATTTGTGACCCCAAAGCATAAATCTAGTACAAAATGTAATAATTTTTAAAATTCCACTGTCAATCTCTGACATTAAAATAAACAAAATATTTTAGGACGTACATACACAATTTTATTGGTAAATAAGAGTACATGTAGCACACTATTCGTACATTTAGAACTCGGTCATATTACTCGGCAGTAGCCTACACAAGTACATCATCGGAAAAAATAAAATCAATAGTTCCACTTCCTAAGCCAACCCATGTGCCGAGATGGCCAAGTTGACAGAGCACTAAATTGGAACTGGATCAGGCATGCGGTTTGATCCCCACCCCTTGACCAACTAAATGTGATGAAACTTATCTTTCCACACACACACATGCCTAGCAATAAAATGTTATCCGACATACCTGCTGCATTACTTCGGGAGCCATCCAGCAGGGCGTGCCCACAAAGGTGTATCTGCGCAAATCGATACTGCCCGTAGCCGTAAGCGGTTGGGTTGCTAAAAAACCAGCAACGCCAAAATCAGCAATTTGAATAATTCCGTCGTCTTTGACAAGCAGATTGCCGCATTTCAAATCGCTATTTTTTTGATTGAACAAATGAAAAAGGATATTAATAATCCTAACGATTTAAATGTTTATAAAATACTGGTATTCCTGACTGTCATATCCACATGATCCATCCTCGACTAGATGCTTCCAATCACCTCGATTAACAGAAGAGGGACTCGAGTGTATGGCGGTATAATTGAATTTTCGCTTCAGCTATCTTCAGGTATACACATGCCATTTGTGGTTGCTAAGCTGAGGGAGATCACCATGATAAAAAATCAAGTGCAAACAATGCCATCTGTCAACCAAGAAACTTCATAATACTTTACATCTAGCCACCGGAGACTAATCGTTTGATATACTGTACAAGAACTCTCTCTCTCTCTCAATTAAAACATTTTGACTTTAGTTGCGTAATAACGAATTGTGCTACTATATCACTAGAGCGATGATTATTGTTTGTCAAGACAATCTCTTTTTAGTCCAACACCTGCTTTTGGTATAGCCATGTATTCTACGATAACTTTTAACTACGCTTAGTATATGTTGGCATCGGAATGGAAGCCCAATTTTATACCGCTATACACTCGCGGTCCCAAATCTTACCATTGAGTCAATATACTTATGAAACAATATATACGAACAGACAACTACACTGGTTTAGATATACACATATGTATGCTGTCACTCAAAGAATAATTTATCAAAATAAGCAATACTAAAGAAAAACTGAAGTCTGTGGAAATAAAAATATCGTCTGATACGGTGAATAGTCATGTTTAATTTATACTACGGCTAGCCAAGTGACTTACACAACTGGGTTGCTAATATTTCACTAGGATTTGAGTAATGCTTATAAAGTCTCAATTTCCAATAATCGTGATATTCCCGACTGTTCCTCCTCCATGTGGTACATCCTGGACTGGGTACCAACAAGCATCTGGGCTAATAACAGTAGGGATCGAGTGCACAGCGGTATAACGGGGTTTTTACTGAAATCCCGTTCAGTGAATAAGTGCTAGTATACACCCAAGATGCTTAGAAGGTATCACAAAGTAACTATGTACCATATGTAGGCGGTTAGGTTTGTGAATCCGTCAACCGGTGTCAACCCTAAAAAAGATTGCCTCGTCAATTCCTGTCAACACTGGCGTCGTTGCAAGGAAGAGGTCTTCTAGCCAAGAAACTTCATTTATTCTCCCTCCAAGTTCAATTCGCATCCGACAACCTTTTTGGGTTAGGAATTCGAGAAGCTATTCAAACTTAAAATTGATAAAAAGAAATGGTTCTGCCACCAACTTATTTTATGTTATGTTATACACAATTGCAGCCACACGAGTTAGAAGAAAAAAACATCATGGACAGCTGTCATTTAGAATAACGTACGAACAGGGAAAGGATAATCATTTACAGCATCTAAAAAGCTTTATTAAATAAAACTTTCAATCTACACACAATACCAATTATTCAACTATTGTTGTTGTTGTTGTTTAAATACGAAAATTCGCATATAGAAAAAAACATGTGATTCAAACGTCAATTGTGTGCAAATGTGTGTTTTCTATCATGACTTCTTACGAAAAAAAACACATAATTGAATAAAATCAGCTGACTGATGGATTAAATTGCGAACACATTTAAAGAATAGAATGAACTATAATACAAATGTTTTCTTTTAACTACAAGTAGCCAATAAAAAAATTAATACATTCTATTTATTACCAAAAAAAAAAAAAATTATTTTTATTTGATAAATAAACAAAAAACTTGAACAATCAATGTGTGCTATGTAACATGTAATTTATGCATACTTATCATTATTAGCTTTTTTTCAATTATAATTTTGAAAAAATCAAATCAAATTATTGATTTTTTGAATAGGACCTTGAAAACATGTATGTTGGTTTGGTCGGAGTTGTGCAAAACCCAGATGTTCTACTAGTTGCTCAGACTGTGTAATGCTAATAATCTCGAAAATGTGAAAAATGTATATGGAATTTTAATTTTCAACAGTTATTCATTTCGGTTGGTAACGTGGGCACCTTTTCATTAGTTCCCATATTTATACGACATATAAACGATCGATTTCGATGGCTTGATAAGCGTAACAAAAGTAGAAGAATAACAAAGTTTCTTGGCTGGTAGACGGCATCCTTGTGACGTCGCCACTGTTTCCAAAGATTGAAGAAACCGCCTGATTTTTTGTAAGGGTTATATTCCTTAGCCCAACGGCTACATATGGTATACGTATACTTTTAGATATCTTTTAAGTATCATGGATGTATGTTTGCCCCCACCCACCGTAACGGAAGCTCAGTTATACCGCTGTGAACTCGGAACCTGCTGTTATTAGTCTACATGCCTATAGGCACCTAGTCCAGGATGCACCACGTGGAGGACTAACAAATAGGAATATCACCATCATTGGAAATTGAGACTTTATAAGCATTACTCAAATCCTTAGAATCATTAGCATCCCATTTCAACGGTTATGGTATTTCTGAATCCGTGTAGCTCTACACTACATAACTGAATTGAGGCCAACGCTGACCGGAACCAAATTCACGGCGATTGATGGACGCACGTATATTCCAGAATTATGGCATGGTGTACTTGATCCCCGCAGCATTAAACTATGTGATTAGGTGGATGCAACAGTGAAAAATGTCACCATTGCTGGAAATTGAAACTCTACAAGTATTACTCAAATCCTCACAATCATTAACATCCCATCTAACTTGATGTTGTAAGTTGTGTTAAAACATTTTGCAAAGTAGACTTCAAACAAAACTAACAATGCGATTATATAATAATACACTTAGACTCTTATAAGTGTGGTATACTACTATCATTTAGAAACTCTTTAATAAGTCAAAAGTAGCATATTGACGTATCAAAACGTCAATAATCAATATGGATGTCGAATTTGTCAGCCTGTAACAAGAACATAGCAAGGCGATTGGTTATTTAAAATAAAAAAGTAACAGTTATAATTTTACAACAGACAAAAATAAACATAATTACCGGTGAACTAGTCCATTTTCATGAATATAAGCCAATCCTCTAAGGACATCTTTCAAAATTGTAGCAATAATGTTCTCATCAAAAACACCATATGATATATCTCGCTTGCTTTGAGTAAATTTAATAACATCCAATAGGGAACCTTTTAAATGGAATGTAAAATACATAAAATTAAATTCGAATACAATGTGTCTCCGTGCAACTAAAAAACTTATTAAATTGTTTTTAAAATGTACTTTCCCCTGTATATCCGTTATTTTCCCTAAAATTTAGACAAGTACTTTCAATTTAAAACATGCATTACCATTATGGCTGTATCAGTGGGAACCATCTAAATATATATATATAATATAAATTAATAATAAATTCATAAAGGGAAAGGCTAAAAGCTATCATCTTTTAATCATCGGAATAATAAACAACATCCTGGTGAGAAGACGAACAATTTTTAAACTACCTTTTCTAGGCCTCTCTCCGGGTGGAGCAAGCAGTGCTGTCCTTAAATAGGACTGCTTGGTGATAATACGCAGGGTGACACCGATACCGTTGTTATCTTCTTGTCAACGCGTTAACAACCTTAACGCCTGAGTATCCATCTGGTCCACGGTTGTTTATTTGGCACAGCCTAATTCACAGATAACCTTTATTGCTAAAGGTCGTTCCACTATCCGCCACCTGTGGACGTGCTAAGTAGAGGTCGGTCTCTCCATGGATGGAAAAAAAGGCCAGGCGGCCAACGGAAAATGTGGACGGATATTGTAGCACACGAAATCAGTCCTTTCATTCATGCTAAGTTCCCTGTCCAAATAAATTATTTAATTGGTCGTCCATTTGCTTACCGTTTTCAGTCAATAAAGATCACTGGAGGGGTTTAACACGTAATGTACATAACATTTGAAATCAGCAAACCCCAAGTGTCGTTCATTAATTGCACACTGCAAAAGTTGGTGTTTTTGTAAACTTAGAATTTGGATTGCCCTAAGCGATAATAACCAGTGGGGGGGTGTTTATAACCGATGATGATGAATAAATAACAACTGTCACCCAATAGAGGTCAACATTAACAAAGAAAATGACATTGAACAAAAATCATTCATATAAAAAACAAAACAAATATTTACTATAACTCGTACCACACTTGCAAGGTCATATCAAAAACGAATTAATGGTTTTTTTTTTACATTAATCAGCATTTTTTTCGCTATATTTGATATGTTATGTGAACTAATAATAAAATTGTAACTTATCTTTAAATATTACAAAAATAACCAATATTAATTTATAATAACTAAAATCTAAGAGAACGTTTTAATTACCTATAAACATTTTAAACAATCATTTGCGTATAGCAAATTCCATTTTTAAAAATAGATACAAGCATATACCAAAATAATTGTTTTAAATATTTCAAAGTGTAATACCAAATGCTACTAATTAGTTAAAAAAAGTAGAAATTGAACAGCAAAGCGTTGTCACAACGCCGTCTACAAATCAAAAGCTAAAGTATTTCCACGTTTGTTATATATGTAAAATTTTCTTTACACAGAAAAAGTGGCTAAAGTACTAGACTAAAAACTCAGTAGTCCTATTACTGCCACCAAATACAAGTCCTCGTTTGGCTCCGATAAACATTAATTTTCTGAAAAATATTTATCGTCAAGCATTCAAGCAATAAAAACCAAATAAAATAATTTCTTAAACAGATATTATACAGCTGTTTTCATTTTTTTAAACATTAGAAAAACTTAAAGCTAAATAACAAAAATTTTAAAATAAGTTATTGTCACTAAGACCAAATAGTAACGTACTACCTAATAGAAAGTAATCTTAAAAATGCATTCTTCAAAGTTTGCTGCACGATATTAAATATAAAATAACTTAATTCACGTGACTAGATCCAAAATAATAATACAATGATAAACTCATTTACTATTACTCTATAAAAATTAATATAAAATTCCTATCAAAAAGTATCAATATAAAACTACATATACCAATAATATTTAAAATATTCAATTTATAGCATTTTGAAATCACAACCGCTTAGCAAATCAACATTAACAATATTTTTTTAACAAACAAGCACAACAATTTCAGCTATATCGACTTGTTGGCTTAAATACTACAATATGCATAATTATGTAAAAAAAATAATTTATATATTACATTTAGAAATTACCTCTTTGACATAAATCCATAACAATGCATAACTCTGTTTGTGCAACAAATGATGCATAATACGCCACAATATTTTCATTCTTCATATTCTTCATTGACTTTATCTCCCTCTAATAGTTTGAGAAAAATGATCAATAATAATAATAAATAAACCCACATTAATTTCTTCTAAAGAAGCAGAAGTACTACATTTTTCTAAATTTATAATTTTAATAGCACATTTTCGATTATTCGTAGTACAAACAGCTTCGTAAACAATAGATGTGGCTCCTTGACCTATAATAGAACATGAAAAATATAGGTTTATCTAACCGATAGATTTTCCAAATTCATATGATGTTTTAACCACGGGCCATTGTATATGAGATTCGTTAACAGCAGACGCTGAAGAATTCGTGCTATCTGACATCCCTTAAGTAAACATAGAAGAAAAATAGAGGACACCAACTAGCGACCTACAGACTAATACCGCATTGCGCAAAATATTGCAAATAAATTTGACCTTAACTCTTAATCAAATAAAATAATTTTTAGTGCATTATATTTTAAAAATAATAAATAATGTATTAATTTAATTTTTTTTAATATACACATATAATAAATATTTTTTATTGTTTTATAATGTACAATTTACAATTATGTACCTCGCAAGGCGCGCGTTACGCTACACGTCATCCTTTTCTCTTTTCTTTTTTTTAAAGATTATTGCATTGTTTTTTGCATTGTAATAAGTACTCATTTTATTATTATTATTGTATATTTATAATTGTTGCCCGTTTTCTATGATTGTTAACTTCCATTATCTACCTTAATTTTAATTTTTTTCTGTGACTAATCCCCTTTTACCTCACTATCTATTTCATTTTCCCTTTAAAAAACTTAAGACAATTTAAAAACCAAATACTAAAAAGCGTTTTAGCCTACTCAACTCGTGAAAAATCGTGAAATCGTGAAATCCTGAGATTTATTAAAAACTTTTATCAAACATAATTAAATTGTTTTTTCATTAAAAATATATATAATTTTATTTAAATGCTTTTAATTATTCCAGTTTTTAAGCAACTTAAATTTGTGCTTTTTATCAGTTCTTTTATTTTGTTTGATTAGCAGCGTTATTTTTTGTCACCCACTTCGACCTCATATCTGCTTCCACATAATCTACTATTTAATTAACTTCGTTTTTTTATTGCTTACATTTAATGTCGAATTTTGTTTTGTTTAATAATTTTTTTTTATAAAATGTAACCGTACTACTTTATTTTTCTTTTCAATTTTTTTACGAGATTTAGTGACTTTCAGCATTCTATTAACAATATTATTTTTTATTGTATACAATTTGGACAATCTCAAAGACCACTAAAATGTTTAATTTTTGCTTAATTTTTTTTTGATACTTTAAATTTGAGACTTGTAAATTAAGACTGGTTACACTAAGGTCTTATCTTTTGTTATCTTCTGTCCTATCTAAATTATTGCAAACTGACTTCTTCCAAATCCATAACCGTCAAAAACTTTCCCCTAAACTTAGCTAAATGCAAACAGATAGCTTTTGGTAAACAATTGGAGAATATTTTTAATATGCCTCATCCTGACTTCTAACCGATAGAATCAGTTGAGTCTGCAAAGTATTTAAGAGTATTGATAGATTCTGCACTCAAGTTCACAAGACATCACACTAGAGCAATTTAAACTTTGCTATTGACTAACTAATTTTTTAAATAGGAATTTAGGTGGCCTATTCCCAGAATGTGTTTGTTTGCTTTATATGTTTTACATTAAACCGCATCTAAAATACTGTGCTTAGGTTACTTGAGCATTTATAAAATCTGACATACACGGTCTCCAGAAGGTGGAAAGGGCTATCTTCAAGGTACCTAGGTCTATAAAGCATTTGTTCTACCAAGATAGACTACACTCTCAAATTGTTTTCTTTATGCGATAAAAAGCTCCGGGGTAATCCTATTTTGGTATATCAATTTTTATCATCCGGCTCATTCTGTCCTTTCTTCACATTAGCCAAAAATTACTGTAGGGGTCATAATCTCAAATTAAATAAACTTAGAGTACATTCCAAGTTAAAACTCTATCACATCTCCCAAAAAGTTATTAAAATCTGAAACGGTCTGTTTCTAAAGATAGTCAACACCTAATCTGTATGTCAATCAAGGCTTATTATGTTCTTTATAACCTCTCTTAGTTTCAAACAATTTTAATTAGTGTAACCTCCAAGTATATTAATGTTTTATTTGTTTTATATTTTTGTTTAATTTTCGTTCTTTCTTAATACGATAATGTCGATATATTCAAACTAAGAATCAAAAAGAGATTGTCTTCTACTCAACTTATGGACCAACTTATTAACCTTCTGTTACAGTACTTTCGTAAATTTTGTCTAGTTATCCATTCTGCTTGTGTTCTTTAGATTATGTTTGCCTCAAAGTTTCTATCTACTGTAAGTGATAGGTCTCACCCTTAAAAATTCTTGGTTGTTATTTTGATTTTATAGTCATTTTTTTCTGCCATACGCATATAAACTGTCTTTTTTCTGTTAACTGTTAAACCTTAATTTTTTGTGTTTTTATTTATAGCCCTAACCTACTTTCCACATTATTTTATTATTCTGTTGCATAAAACGATATACTTGGCAAACAACATGCTCTATGGCTATTTTAATTTAATATTTATTGTTATTACACTTACTACCAAATTATTCAATACAGACTTGGAGCACACCCTGATGTAGGTCAACTTTCTGTGGGAACTCATCAATCGCCCTTATACTGGGTCTTACCAACGTTTCTATATTATTGTACATATCTTGTACTATTTTACATATTTTTAGAGCAACTTTTTTTCTTATATTTTTTTACACTTCTAGTCTTGGAACCAGATTGCATGATTTTTTCAGATTAATTAAAATTATAAAAAGTTGCTGTGCTTTTCCTGTGTTGACATAATTTAATGTAATTGTATCTTATTGTTGTTTCTTAAACAATATTAAAAAAAATCAGGTTGCTAATTTTTTGCATAAATCTTTCTTTTTTTAAAATTAGATTTGAAACAGATGACGGTTAATTTAGGATTGTACACAAGTTGAGTAAGCCAAAATGCCTTTTAGTACTTGGTTCTCAATTTGTTCCGAAATTTCAGGAGGAAATATGAAATGAAAGGTGAGGTAAATAGGGATTAATCACGCATTAAAAAAAAATAAAAACAAAATGTAGTTAAATAGTTTCAGCTTTTTTTACGAGTTATGTAGAAGAAAAACTCTTTTTGGTACTCGGTTCAATGTTATTAGTGGAAGTTAATAATTATGGAACACAAGCATAAATTGTAAATATACAAAAGTAATAATAAAACAAGTTAAGTATTACAACACAAAAACATTGCAGTAATTTAAAAAAAAAAAGAGAGGAAAAGATGAATAACGCTCCAATGGACTTGTAGCGTGACGCGCGCCTCACCTCGTGAGTTTATATATATATATATATATATATATATATATATTAAAATTATTATATTTATATATAAAATAAAATACATTTTATAATTGTTTATAAAAATATAAAAAAGTATATAATATACATAATATTGTTTGAATTTATAACACATATTATTAAAATACCCAATCGTATTGCACCAAGTAGATTGCGCGTACTTTGTCTTCGCAATTACACGTGTATTAATTGTATTTTAAATTATATTTAGAATTTGGAATTATGGCACTATTTATCTGTTTTACGTTTTGTGTGCTTTTCTTGAATCTACTTTTTCATTCGGCAGGTATTTCATTTTACAATTTTTAAATCATACATTTAGATGGAGTTTCATCCATGGCCATTGATCTGGGTTCGGAATTTATGAAGGTCGCTGTTGTTTTAGTATGTGATATTTAGTTTTTTATATTAATTATTTTCTAGCCCTCCAGACCAATGGATATAGTATTAAATATGTAAGTTATGCTTTGTAATATATTTTTAGTGATTCACAGCGTAAAACGTCAACCTCAATAGGATTTAGAAATGGCGAAAGATTTTTTGGACATGCCGCTCAAAGTTTAGTAAGTTTTTAAAACGGTTTAATTGTTTTTACGATATATATATATATATATATATATATATACATATGGTTATCAACGTCATTAAAGTTAAAAGCAAAATACTTATTAAAATATGTTGGTTTATCTGCTAAGGTTTGTGCATAAAAGGGACGGTTTGTATAGATACGAAAGATATGTAACTTTTGTCGTTTTTTTAAGTCGAGTGTGTATTGCTTTGCACTGGTTTTAATTTTTTTCTGGATTATTGTATCCCAATTACTGGGAATACTTTTAAAGTGGAAGGTGACATAAATGAGGAAATTTATAGCAATAAAAAAAATAGAATTTAAGATTAAAATAGAAATATAGACAAATGGATTTATTTGTGGTTGGTGACAGTCACATTTGTACGACATGTTAGACGATCGACTCATATGAATTGATAAGCGTAACAAACGTAGAAGAATAACAAAATGGCTTAGTTAATAAACCACATCCTTGTGACTGTGCAAAGATTGATATTTATGGTTAAGTTGATCTTACGGCACTTTGAAAGCCACTATTTTTTACGTTATAAATATCATTTTTAGTTATATTTTTACAAAATATATTAGATACAAATGATAAATTCCTCAGTATTTAATTTTATGATCATTTATTTTTGTCAAAACTAATTTTCACCATTATATAAAAATATTTATAAATATATGTTCATAATTAAAGATATAAGAAAAAATATGTTAGGTATGTATTTGAGGTGATAGAACATGTTAATAATTTACATACATTAGAATTTTTTGACCCGATAATGTTTCTTATGAATTTTGAATTAAACTTATTTGGATTAATCTATGACTCATTTTAAAAAGTGCTTGTTTTGTTCTTCGTTTAAAAATATCCAATAAAAAGTTTCTTGTTTTATGCATTAGAAAATAAAAAAATTGTTAGGTATAATTTGAAGATAAATATTGAACATTTGTCAATTGTGTTTATTATAATAAGGCGGACGATTTTTATTCTTGGACAAGTACAGTCGGTTTATCATTATACGGTTGGTGAGAAAGTCACCTCATTATTACTATAATTGTAGAACGTGTTAAACAATCATTTTTTGTAGTTTATGTGAAGAACACATGTGCAGGATATTGTGATTTGTTTATTGCAATTAAAAACATTATAGGTCACAAAATATCCTGAGCTGGTGTTTCAATCCGTACCTTCACTTGTGGGGAAACATATTGATGATCAAGTGGTAAAAGATTATATGGAACGATATCCCTATCATAACCTTACATATGACAATTCAACGGGACAATTGATATTTACACATGTGGATGGGATGACATTTACACCGGAGGAACTTGTAGCTATGCTATTTGAATATGCATATATGATTGTCAAAAAAGACACAGGTAAGTTTATTTTTTTGATGTTTACAGATTGTTTTATATTATAGTATATTTTAATATACCATTCAAATTTTTCGATTACGTTTAACGATAGAAACTTGTATTTTTTCTAGAAGTAGACATCCGTACTTGTGTTGTAACCGTTCCTTCTTTTTACAAGCAACACGAAAGACGCCGTCTTAAATATGCTATTGAGTTGGCTGGATTGGAATTATTGCAACTTATTAACGATAATACAGCTGTTGGTATTAATTTTGGCTTATCACGTTATAAAAGTTTTAAGGAAACACCACAGTATTTTCTGTTTTACGATATGGGTGCATTGAGTACAACAGTTACACTTATAGGTAAGAAACGTTGTTTTATTGATGCAATTGTCTTTTTTCTATCGATTTATAACTGAATTATATATATATATATATATATATATGTATATATATATATATATATAATTTTTTAGTTTATCAATATGGAAAACATCGTGAGGCCGGAGTAGTTACTGAACAGCCGATTATGAAAGTTCAAGGAGTTAGGTGAGAGAAAATTTTTCATTTTTTATGTACTTTTCAGTATGTTACATGTATGATAATGATTTCGATTATTTGAGTAATGCTTACGAAGTCTTAGTCTCCAATGATGATGATAATTTTGATATTACCTAAAAACCTAAAATATACACGTGTCATGTGTAGCTGTTGGGCTAATAGAGATAATCCTGGTAAAAAATTAAGTAATTTTGTTAATATTTAGAAACAATGGTTTCATTATAAAGATACCATTTATTATCCAATAAATATCGTTATTCTTCTGTTTGTTATGTCTATGAAATCATTGGTATCAGATATAGAAATAATGAACTGTTAGTCACGTCACTAACCACAATAATATTAATAAATAAAATAGATGGCTTCCATATGACGGTGCCAATATGTACAAGGAATTATGAAGTGACCTGGGTTTAAACAGGATTGTTTTTCCTATCTCAGCTGCATGTGGTATACAAATGCTTTAAGATTTCTCCAAAATACCTTAGGCATATGCTTGCATTCATTTGTCAAAATGGAAGCCGAGCTATGCTGCTGGGCTCACGTACTTCGGTACGTGAAATCAGGCATCATCAGAAATAGGAACTTTACAAGCAAACTTGAATTATGTAGTTTTACCAATTAATAGTTTTTCTAAGTCGGGGAAGATGTAAGCATTGCGATTTAAATGTATTTTTAGGATAAACATTAGGGAAAGGGTTTTTTTTACAAAAAGTACATCATGATGTGAAAATGAATAGTGAGAATCAGAATTATTTGTTTGGACGTTTATGGAATAAAAATAACATTTTTTTTTGAAAATCAAGATTAGAATATTTAAGAGTTTAGTGTGTTCCATTCTATTTTATGCTTATGAAACCCAAGTGAATATACTAAAGCTTGTTCAGTTTAAGCAAAGCTGTTTAAGATCCATATAGTTTTGCTCTCTATATTCTATTGAACGCAACCATCTAATAAAATATTTAAACCATTTTCAAATATTTATAGCGCACTTAATATTGATTGGCCATGTACTTCTAACATAATACAAGAAAAAGACGACTGAGATAGATTGACCATGTTTTACAAAGGTTGTCCACTTATCCAGTCACAATAACTATGGAAGCCCAACCATGCATTGGATGGGAAAGAAGACCGGGTGGCCAACGAATAATTTCGACGGACGTTGTAGCACGCGAACTCAGTTCCTTTATTTATACTAAGCCCCCCCCCGTACAAATTAATTACCTGATTAGGTGTCCGAACTTATTTCAGGATGCATTCATTTCATTTTTTTCATTTTGGTTGATGACGTGGTCACCTCTTCATTATTTCCCATATTTATACGACATGTAGAACGATCGATTTCGATGGCTTGACAAGCGTAGACAAACGTGGAAGAATAACAAAGTTTCTTGGCTGGTAGACGGCATCCTTGTGATGTCGCCACTGTTCGCAAAGATTGACGAGGTCGCCTGATTTTTTGTCAGGGTTATCTCCCTTAGCCCAAGGGCTACATATGATATACGTATACATTTAGATACCTTTTAAGTATCCTGGGTGTATGTTCGCACCCACCCGCCGTAGCGGAAGCCCAGTTATACCGCTGTGCACTCGGACCCTGCTGTTATTAGTCTAGATGCCTAGGGGCACTTATAAGACTTTATAAGCATTACTCATCCTCAGGATCATTAGCATCCCAGATCCTCAGGATCATTAGCATCCCATGTAGATGTGGTCTTCTGGTCAAAAATTTTCATTTATTCCCGACAACATGTTCGTACAGGAACCCTTGTTGTTGTTGATGATGATGATGATGGAATAATGTATTTGTTGTCTAATGTTTCGCCCTTCTATCAAATTATTCTCAGTCATGATCCGACTTTGGGCACGTCGTTTTGTGTACGACGACTGCATAGGCACTACGCCAATCATTTCAATAAGAATAAGAAAATAGCCAAAAGTGACATTTTTCAAAATAATCGTGCTCTGTCCAAACTGTATGCCGAATTTGCCAACGTTTTTGTTCGCCTGAGTGCCAATGCCGATACATTTGCACAGGTTGGTTCGCATTTTTTGTTTTATTATTATTATTACTATTATCACTTTTGCAGTGATTATGATGGCATTGCTGCACGATAGACCGATTTTTGTAAGGCAGGCGTATGAAAGAACATGACCATTTTGATTTGAGTCTGGAAGACTAACATTGCCTTTCCAGGTCTGTCTTTAACATCAACTTCAGTTTTTCCATCTTGATGCTTCCCAGATATTTTGTCCACTAATTTTGGTGGGCAAATAATTGTTTGACACTTTTGTTTTCAAACAATCCATAAGCCAATACGAGTTTAAATATCACTGAGGTGATTGTCATATTTTGCATTATTTCTGGAGTTTCACTGTGTAGACTAATATCATCCTCAAAGTCCAAATCTGTATACATATGATCAATTATGTGATGTTTTGTTGCTTTTCGTTTTTAAACAACTTACTGGATCGCTTGGTATTACAAAACGAAACGGGGATATTATGTGATTCATTTATTTGTTTGTAGATTGAAAACTTGTTGGAAGACGAAGACATGCGGCTGAAAGTTTTGCGCAGCGAAATGGAAGAATTATGTTCTGACTTGTTTGATCGTGCACGACGTTTGGTCGTCGACTTACTCAACAAACATCCAATTGATCAGCCGCTTAGCGACATCGTGTTGATGGGATGCGGTTCGCGCATTCCCAAGATCCAGAATATTCTTATGGAAGTTGGTCAGAAGTAGGTGTTGATTGGTGTACAGTAGCGATTTGACGCTGTATCTTCATTGCAATTCTCTCTCTTTTTTTTTGCCATTTTGGGTTAATAATCAAGTGGAGATGCGAGAAGGGAAGGATGGCAATGTATGCTTCGATACATCTACTTTATCTGAAGACGAAATATTTAAATATCATTCATTCATTCATTTTGGCTGGTGACGTGGTCACCTCTTCATTATTTCCCATATTTATACGACAGCAAACGATCGATTTTGATGACTTGATAAGCGTAACACAAACGTAGAAGAATAACAAAGTTTTTTGGCTGGTAGACGGCATCTTTGTGACGTCGCCACTGTTCGCAAAGATTGACAAGGCCGCCTGATTTTTTGTTAGGGTTATCTCTCTTAGCCCAAGGGCTACATATGATATACGTATACATTTAGATACCTTTTAAGTATCCTGGGTGTATGTTCGCACCCACCCGCCGTAACGGAAGCCCAGTTATACCGCTGTGCACTCGGTCCCTGCTGTTATTAATGTAGATGCCTAGGGGCACCTAGTCCAGGATGCACCACGTGGAGGACTAACAGTCAGGAATATCACCATCATTGGAAATTGAGACTTTATAAGTATTACTCAAATCTTCAGGATCATTAGCATATTATTTAAACATGTACGATAACATTCAACTACTTTGGCGTAATTGTTGAAACTGGAACGCAAAAAATGTAAGAAAGCGTTAGAGTTTCTTGACGATATTCTTCTGATAGCGCCACTGTTTACAAAAATTAACGAGATCATTCCACTTTTTCCAATGTGTTGGTTTTCCTTATCCCCAACGACTACATGTGGCATGCATCTATCTTGAGATACAGCTGGTGTGTATGTTTGCATCCATTTGGCAAAATGGAAGTCCAATTTTATCGCTGTGGGGAATTATTGACATTCCACTTGGCGTAAGTATTGTTTTATTGGTACATATGTTGGCAAAGGGATGCTAATGATTCTGAGGATTTGAGTAATGCTTATAAAGTCTCAATTTCCAATGATGGTGATATTCCTGACTGTTCGTCCTCCACGTGGTGCATCCTGGACTAGATGTTAACAGGTATCTAGACAGATAACAGCCGGGACCGAGTGCATAGCGGTATAACTGGGCTTCTGCTATGGCGGGTGGGTGCGAACATACACCCAGGATATTTAAAAGGTATCTATAGGTGTACGTATACCATATGTAGCCCTTGGGCTAAGGGAGATAACCCTTACAAAAAATCAGGCGGCCTCGTCAATCTTTGCGAACAGTGGCGACATCACAAGGATGCCGTCTACCAGCCAAGAAACTTTGTTATTTTTCCATGTTTGTTACGCTTATTAAGCCATCGAAGTGGATCGTTTGCTGTCGTATAAATATGGGAAATAATGAAGAGGTGACCACGTCACCAACCAAAATGAATGTTGTCAAAAATGACCAATGGAAGGAGTTGTTTTTTTCCCCCAATGATGATGCAAATTCATTTTCAATAGTTTGTACCAGTTTTTAAAAAGTAATTTGTTTTCCCCTTTCCCCATTGTAGATCGGAATTGAACAAAGGCGTGAATAGTGACGAAGCAGCCGCTTTAGGTGGTGCTTATCAAGCTGCTTTCCACACGCCTGGATTTCGTGTATCGCGCTTTGTGGTAAAAGACTACAATTTGTATCCCATTGGAGTAAGCTGTTTGCCAGTCACTTTTCCATTTGTTTTAAGTTGGATAGTGGCAAAGTTGTCTATTTTTTAAAATTTCATTCATCGTAGTTGGTGACATATTTGTAGGGACTATTAAACGGTCGACTTTGGTCAATTGGCAAACGTAACAAACGTAGAAGAATAACGAAGTTGCTTGGCATCACTGTTTGCAAAGATTGACGAGGCTGCCTGATTTTTTATCAGGCTTGTCTCCTTTACCCCACCAGGGTATACGTATACCTTAAGATATTACCCGAAGCGAAAGTCCACTTATACCACTGTGCACTCGGTTCCTGCTGTGTTAGTCTGGGTGCTTGGGAGTACCTAGTCCAGTGTGTACCACGTGGAAGAGGCACAGTCAGTAATATCATCTCACTATTGACATTTGACACTATAATCATTACTCTAATCCTCAGGAGCGTTAGCAACTCAAAAATAATGTGTGTTTAAAAATTATATTACACATAGTTCGTTGTTAATTAAGCGCTTTTTTCTCTTCCCCCCCCCCCAAGATCGATTTTCATCGTGTGAGTAGTTCGTCGGACAGCGACGAAAAGTATGGAGTTGACGAAGATACAAAGTCACCCGTTGTTAGACAAGAACTATTTCCACGTGGAGCTTTATTTCCTCAAAAGCGTTCCATTAAATTTAACAAGCATGTGGATGATTTTGAATTCAATATAAATTACATCAAATTAACGGACGAGGATAAAAGGTAGGTCTAACTATTTTTTTACTTTATTGCTTTTGTACGACAAACGTTCTTGCAGTAAGTGAACATTTATATCAAATGTTGATGTACGGCACCTACAGCTTATTAATCACGGTAATACTCCTCAACCTGTCTAACAGATTAGGGGATGAAGTATACAACAGAACAATTGGGTCTGCATCTTGGCGGATGGTTCAATCATTTATTTGGGTGGCTGGTGACATAGTTTCTTGACTGGTTGACGGCATCCTTGTGACGGGGCCATTATTTACAGAAATTGACGAGGCCGTCTGATTTTTTGTCGGTTATTTCCCTTATCCCAACGGCTACATATGGTATACGTGTATCTTGAAATATTTTTTAATTACCCTGAGTGTATGATTACATTCATTCGCCAAAGCGGAATCGGAGTTATACCGTTATTAGTCCAGTTACTTAGCCCAATATGCACCACATGGAGGAGGGAGAGCCAGGAATATTACCATCATTGGAAATGGGAGACTTTATGCGCATTACTCAAATCTTTAGGATCATTAGTATTCCGGATGGTTGAATTATACAAGTTAAAAGATATTTTAACGTCCATATATATGCTGTATGTAGTCATTGGATAAAGGAGATAATTACGACAGATATATTAGGTGGTTTTTCGTTCTTTGTAAACAGAGACTCTGTCACAATGATGCCACTTTTCTTGTATATGTTGGGGGGTTTTCTTTGCACATCAATAATGGCAGACAGTCGTGCTAGATATTCTGGAACATGGGGAAATTCCATTAATAAAGCAAACATGTCCAACTATTCTAGTGATTGATTCTTTTCCACCTCCATCTACTAAACCGATAGTTGCCCACGTTCGTTAAACTCTTACTTTTTTATAGCCATATTGGCGGTCAATCGTATGTTTGCGACAAAGAACTTCCTTTTGTATACAGCGTCTGGACCATTTCATTTTATTTCGGGTTTGAACGCTTTTTATTAATCCTCAACTTTAAAAGGCCGGATGCTAATGATTCTGAGGAATTGAGTAATACTTATAAATATCAATGACGGAAATATTCCTGACTGCTCGTCCTCCACGTGGTGCATCCTGGACTGCTCCTACACTAATAACAGCAGGGTCCGAGTGCACAGCGGTATAACTGGGCTTCCGCTACGGCAGGTGGGTGCGCACAATTGTATGAACAATAGATCGTGCATCGAAAGGTAGTATTAGTGGCAGTGACATGTATTAAGTTAATTTTAAAGCATCGAACAATTAATAAAAACAGTGTTTTAGTCTAAATTCAAAAAAGACAACGTAAATATTATTGTACTTTTGAGACTAATATATTTTTAGTCATATAAATTGCAAAATCTTTAACCAAAATAAATGTTGAATTTATGCATTTACAACACAAGCCTTAATAAAATTGAAAGTTAGTAAAATAATTTTGAAATACAATATAAATGGTTTGAGAAATTAAAATGTTCAATTAAGAAAATTAATAGTGTAATGCAAAATCAAATTTTACGTTATTGGTTTAAAATACGTCAAAAGCTATTAGAAAATTGTAGAAATATTAAAAGTGCATAACTTTTATTATCTATTTTTGTGTGCTTATTTTATAATATAAATTATTTTTAAGCAACTAATTTGCTTGTTTGTCAATTTAAAAAATGTCAATATTCTTGTTTTTGACTTAAATTAGAATTTTCTAATGATATCATTGTAAAATATTTAACGAATAATGTTAATATAATGTTTAACGAATTTTTTAGTACAATTTAGATGTGATTTATATAATTAAATGGTTTTACAAAAGCGTGTGAATTATGTATTAATTTTGACAGCAGCTTGTTTATCTACTGTAGGATGATACATTCTTTTACGTTTAAAATGTTGTTTTTTAGATACATTTTCAAAAAAGTATTAGGTACAAAAAGAAAAACAATTCTCTTATTAAATTTTAATGATAGTAATATAAATTTGTCAAAACGAACTGTCATTATTTATCGCACAAAAAGGAAAATAAATACATAAATATAAATAAAATTGTTTGTATAATTTTCGAATATATATTATCAAATAAAAATAAATTATATATGCAGTCATGGTGAATTAGAGTAGCACATCCATTTGAGGGCCCCCATTGTAATAATATCCCATATAGAGTGGTCAAGTTTTCCGTATGTTCTGTTCCATCGGCCATTAGGACTACTTATTTTCTCACATAACTAAATGTATCAACTTTAGCCATACGCGTGCGTTACTCACGTTAATATTCAGTCCAGTTCTGGCATTCACGAGTCTTTCTATATCCATTTTCCTTCAACTCAAGCATGTTTCGTTTCCCGTCCAATTTGAGTCTAATTGTTACGAAAAACGTATCGAGGCGGTGGAACGTTATAGTCGCTCTGAACCCGAGGAATTAAGGCGCATTTCAATATGGATTATAGTGGAATTTAACTCTGACCTATGTTGATTGTTCATTTCATCCGCTTGTCAATGAATCGACTGACCACAAACCAGCGTCAGCATTTGAAAGTAAGTGTTTTTTTATTTTTATTTTTTGCAATTTGACTACTTTGAATGCTGTACACGGCAAAGCTCTTTCGGCAGTGGACATTTCAGGGAAGCCGAACGCGGACCATTTAGTGGGCCGGTGGTGGGGTTGAATCCATGCCTACTCACGCTCGAATCGAACACTGTTACCGCTGATACAACCTCGGCACATTTGAAAGTTGTTTTTAAATTTGGACAATTTGGTTGTGCGTTTTTCTCTTGTTCAGTTCCTGTTGGTCGTTTTAAAACTCTCTCCTATGTTTAACACATCATCATCATCATCATCATCATCATCGGGGATAAGCATCCCCCACCAGTTAATATCACTCAGGGTAGTCCAAAAAAACCAAAGCGTCTGTAAAAACGTCAACTTTTGTAGTGTGTACTCAAAGAACGACGCAGGGTGTGCTGACATTAGATGTTAATTACATCCCCGAGTTAAACTCCCCCAGCGATCTTTGTTGGCTGCATAGGAGTAAACAAACGGACGCCCATTTAAATAATTCATTCGGACGAGGGAGCTTAGCATAAATAAAAGGACTGAGTTTGCATGCTGCAATGTCTGTCCAAATTTTCCGTTGGCCGCCTGGCCTTCTTTTCCATCCGGGTAATGGATGGGCTTTCATAGCTATTGGCTGGATAGTGGGCGATCTACGTAAAACATGGCCAATCCATTTTAATCGTCTTTTTAACTGTGCTAGAGATACATGGCCAATAAATGTTAAGAAGACTTACAAATATCTGGGTATGGTTGAAATATTTTACTAGTTATTAAGTGAGTGCGTTCAATAGAGGACCGTTTTAACACAAACTAGTCAATTTGGCTTTATTTTTCACCGCTCTGATAGGTTGTCAATTGGTTTTTCTCTTTTTTTGAAGAACGCATGAAAAAATGCAATATAAAAGCAGCTACCCTTAAATAATTCCATTACTCTGATCGTAATATAAATCTGCACGCTGTTTCCTTATCAATGAAAAAAATGCTGTCACAGACAGGGATGTCATGTGTTCATTTAATTTACTAAACGTTAGAATATAGAAGAGTTTAGTGCGTTCCATTCTACTTTTATGCTTGTGAAACTTGGACTTTCGCAAGTGGATATACAGAAGCTTGTTCATTTTGAGCAAAGCTGTTTAAGATACATATGGTTTCGTTCGTTGTCCTCTATTGAACACACTCGTTTAATAACTAATAAGTATTTCGATAATTACCAGATATTTATCACTGAGCATTTGTGGCCATATTTTACACTTGTAAGAATAGCTATGAAGTCCATCCATTATCCGGATGGAAAAAGACCGGTGGTTAACGGAAAAGTTGGACACGCGAACTCAGATTCTTTTATTTTATGCTAACCTCTTCGTCCCTATGAATTACTTAATTAGGTGTCCGTTTGCATCTAATAGAGATTACTGGAGGCGTTTAACTCAGATGTGTCGCATTAATGTTAGCACACCTCAAGTGTCGTTTATTATGTGTACATTGCAAAGTGATTAGGGAGTGTTTGCAGGCGTTTTTTACAGTGGTTTATCCTGGGCGATAATGTATATCCCAGCTGATGATGCTAAACGTTGGTTGAATCTAGCATAGTCATAAAATATTATGGCCGATTTATGCTATGTTACATCTGATTGGTTCATTTAAAGTAATCAATTTAACAAACATACAGAGTAGATAATGAATTATTTTTATTAATTGAATAAAAGAAGTGTTACTATGGTTAACATTTGAATGGAAGACAATAATCATACTATTTATGAATGTCTTTTGAGTTATTGTATAAATGACTACGTGGAAGAGAAACAGTCAGGAATGTTACCATAATTGGGATGCTAATTTATCCACGAGGATTTGAGTAATGCTTTTAAAGTCTCAATTTCCAATGATGTTGATGTTCCTGACTGTTAGTCCTCCACGTGGTGTATCCCGAACTAGGCGCTCATATACACTTAGAGTAATAGCAGGGACTGACTGCACAGCGGTATAACGTCTTCCGCTTTGGCGGATAGTTTAGTAACATACACTTAGGATATTTAATAACATTTATCTTAAGGTATACATACTCTATGTAGCTGTTAGTCTTGGGAATAACTGAAAAAAATCATGCGATTTCTTCAATCACTGTAAGGATGCCGTCTATTAAACAAGAAAAAGTCATTTTTCTTCTTCGTGATCACATCAACAACAATATTAACCTGATATATTAGTAGAAATATCTGGGCATTTCATACCACTATATTCCCATCTCTAATTCCTCACGCAGAAATCGGCAACATTAAGTGGCTTTTTCGGCGGCAATAAGAACGACGGAGCAAATGAGACGAGTTTGAATACAACAGGCGTCGACACAGATAACACGACGGGAGACGATATTCGATTTATAAAATGGGGCATGGATGATGGATAAAGTGTTGGATAACCAATTCATATTGAACGCTCAAATGGCATTGTGTTACTAGATTTGTCGTCTAATTACAGTATTTATTGTTTGGTTGCGTTGATATCTGCCCCGAAACTGAAACTATTTTATACAAACGCCGATTTAATACTGACCGATTGATTTCATTTTTATTACATTTTAAGGGTTTTTATACATTATTATTATTATTATTATTATTACCATTAATACTATTATTATTACCATTATTACTATTGTATTAATAATAATATTATTATTAATATTATTATTATTAATATTATTTATTATTATTATTATTATTATTATTATTACCATTATTACTATTATTATTACCATTATTACTATTATTATTATTATTAATATTATTATTATTAATATTATTATTATTAATATTGTTATTATTATTATTATTATTATTATTATTATTATTACAATTATTACAATTATTACAATTATTATTATTAATATTATTATTATTATTATTATTATTAATATTGTTATTATTATTATAATTGTTATTATTATTATTATTACCATTATTATTATTATTATTATTATTATTATTATTATTATTATTATTATTATTATTATTATTACCATTATTATTATTATTATTATTATTATTATTATTATTATTATTATTATTATTATTATTATTATTATTATTATTATTGTTATTATTATTATTATTATTATTATTATTATTATTATTATTATTATTATTATTATTATTATTATTATTATTATTATTATTATTATTATTATTATTATTATTATTATTATTATTATTATTATTATTATTATTATTATTATTATTATTATTATTCTGGACGATATAGGGCAACAGGTTTGTTGTACGTGATTTTGCGTGAACGTTTTGGCATTAAATAGATTGTCTCAAAAGTTAAGCTTACTTTTGACCCTGTCATCAGAGTTGCACAGTTTTCGCTCCTTTGTTGTAGTTTACCGAAGTGGCATTCTTTCATTAATTTTCTAGCAACTTTTCAAAATCTTTCAAAAAGTCAGCCTATTAAGCTTGTTACCTTCGCTGTTCACCAACTCCACTGGCTCGGGTTGCAATTTTTGACAGTCGCTTTGCCAAAATCGTTACATGATTGGTTGATTTATTTTGTATGCATGGATTACTCTATGTGTTATGTTTTTTTAAAAACCTGCCAATTTCTAGATCAGTTTGAATCAGATCAAACAGGCTAACGAATCCAATCAATCCATAAATGATAAACAAAAAGTCACCGAGGTATTTATAGCTGTATATATATATATATATATGGATGCAATGTTTTTTAAATTGCTACTATAGTGCCGTTATTTTGAATGATTTGATTCATTTATCTGTGGTGAATACCTGTATAATGATTATTTGTAGCGCATGAAGTGTTGTTTTTTTCAATGTTGCTTGTGTAAAATGGAAATTAATCAATATTTTTATGGATTAGTTGGTTGGTTAGAAGACGCCAGTGTTTACAGGAATTGATGAGGTTTGACGCCGGTTGACAGATCCACAAGCTTAACTGGTAGATGGTTATCTTGAGATACCTTTCAAGCACCTTGGATGTATACAAAAAACACTTTTCAATAAATACACATTTAGAAAATCCAAACGATAACTTATATATATATATATATATATATATATATTATACAAAACCCTTATGCTTTAAAAATAAGCATGGGGCAATAAGACAACAATTACAGCAAAACAACAACAAAGTTTTGTTAGCATTGCAGATTTTGCACAATCGAAGATTGAGCTTCCTTTCGGCTTTTACTCAACCCTGTCATCCAGATACGTGCAATCACTTCTTTGCCGTTGTTTACCGGAATTGCATCCTCTTGTATTGTTTCCGTATTAGTATACATTTTTTACAGAGGTCAGGTTGCTAACCTTACGCTCAAACCCTTCTCCTTTATCCAGGCTTGGAACTGACTAGATTGAATCATTTCTAATCCAAACTAGGCGACTTTCAAGGAGGTACGAATTAAGAATATTACATTTTATTATTGGAATGTCTTTAATCTTTGTCAAGTGTTTGCTTTCTATTTAGTGTACGTTTTGCGCCATGCCTAATGATCTGAGGATTTGAGTTAATGCTTATAAAGTCTCAATTTCCAATGATGGTGATATTCCTGACTGTTAGTCCTCCACGTGGTGCATCCTGGACTAGGTGCTTATAGGCATCTAGATAGCAGCAGGGTCCGAGTGCACAGCGGTATAACTGGGCCTGCAGCGGGTGGGTGCGAACATATACTCAGGATACTTAAAAAGGTATCTAAAGGTATACGTAATATGTAGCCCCTTGGACAAAAGGGAGATAACCCTGACAAAAAATCAGGCGGCCTCGTCAATCTTTGCGAACAGTGGCGACGTCACAAGGATGCCGTCTACCAGCCAAGAAACTTTGTTATTCTTCCACGTTTGTCTACGCTTGCTAAGCCATCGAAATCGATCGTTCTACATGTCGTATAAATATGGGAAATAATGAAGAGGTGACCACGTCATCAACCAAAATGAATGAATTTAACCAAACAACCCTCATAAATGGGTTGGGGTTTTGCACCTTGTATACTTTGTGAATTGTTTATTTTGGTGGTTGCATGAAAAAGTAGTGGAATAGTGGACTAACAGTGATGATTACAAAGCCTAACCCATCTTTGTATGTCATTTTGAAATATCCGTATAATTTGTTCTCATTTGTGCTTATTATAACATGCTTGGTGTTTTTGTTGTGTGTACATATAATGCTTTTGTGTGGGTGTGTGTTTTTCTTTACATGTGACTTATTTGTATGTATGTATTGATTAAAAATGAGTTGTATTTATAATTTGTGCATTTTATAACTGGATTATGATTATAATGTAGATAATTTTTTGTTTAATCTTTTAATGCCAGCGATTGAATTATCTTAATTAGAAGAGTGAAGTATTAGTTATTATATGTTTTACGTAGATCGCCCACTTATCCAGTCAGAATAGCTATGGAAGCCCATCCATTACTCAGTTGGAAAAGAAGATCAGGTTGCTAACGGAAAATTTTAACGGTCATTGTAGCACGCAAATTCAATCTTTCTGTTTATGCTAAGCCTCCTTGTTCAAATGAATTGTTTAATTGGGCGTCCGTTTGCTTACCGTTTGCAGTCAATAGAGATAACGGGAGGAGTTTCATTGGGGGGATATAATTGACAGTTAAAGTCAGCATAACTTAAATGTCGTTCATTAAGTGCACGTTATGAAAGTTGATATTTTGCAGACTTTGGAATTTGGACGACCCTGGGCGATAATAACCGGTGAGGGATGTTTATCCCCGATGATGATGATACGGTAGTTGTACTAAAACATTCTTTAAACACTATCTGGGCAGCATAAGTAAAATGTTTTATAAAAACTCATATTTTAATTTTGGTCAAAAGCAATAATATTGACATTTTTGAAAATCGAAAAACAAAAAGATTAGTTACTTGAAAATGATAGATAATAGAAGCTATACATTTTTAATATTTCAGCTAATATTCATTGTTATCCAATTTTTTAAAACCTAATGTTATGGAATTTGATTTTGCATCACATCATCAGTTTTCTTAATTGAACATTTTGATTTTTCAAGCCATTTACATCATATTTTAAAATAATTGTAAAAAATTACAATTATATCAAGGTTTGTGTTTCATGGAGGCAATTGTATAAATGTAACGTTTATTTTAGTCAAGGATTTCGCACTTTATATATATATATATATATATATATATTAAAACACGTAAAGTTATTATTTCGTAGGTTGGATTGTAATTTTGATCAATGTGAAATGTATAGATTATAGGAGATAGTTGTTCTGCATTAGATAGGCATATGGTCCATTTTGCTGGTTACATCACTTTGTCAAAATTGATTCGTAAAGCTTGACCGTTATTGCTTATTCATCCAAACGATGCGATTTATTTTGGATTTGAGAAATATATGGCCGGGGTAGACTACCAGTAGAATAGTTTACCAATTTTAGTGCTGGCTTATCCCTAACCTAGTGATAACAAAATTCATCGTTTGGATCGATGTGACAGGAGATTTTGAATGTCGTCTTTGTTTTTGCTAAGCAAAACATCACAATTAGGTACTTCGGTTAGGATGGGATTTTGCAGTACCAACTTTTCTACCACCGATTTGCCTAGCGAGAGAGAGAGAGAGACTACTTTATCAATAAGGTCTCCACTCCTGGACTGTGGAGTAACGCGTCTCGTCGCTTTTCGTATAAATTTGGTCAATCGAACAGTATTATAGGTCTAAAACAATTAAGATTCTAATGATCTTGAACATTTAAGTAATGGTTATATTCTCAACTGTCACTACGTGGCGTATTGTGCACTAGGTGTACTAGTGCATCTGGATTAACACGGCGGCTTTCGCTTTGGCAGATGGGTGCAAGCAAATACCCAACAATCATGTTGCCCTATATCTAGAATAAAAAGGTTTTGAAATAATAATAATAGTAGTAGTAGTAGTAGTAGTAGTAGTAGTAGTAGTAGTAGTAGTAGTAGTAGTAGTAGTAGTGAGTAGTAGTAGTAGTAGTAGTAGTAGTAGTAGTAGTAGTAGTAGTAGTATAGTAGTAGTAGTAGTAGTAGTAGTAGTAGTAGTAGTAGTAGTAGTACTAGTAGTAGTAGTAGTAGTAGTAGTAGTGACAGAGCCATCTTTTCATTAATCCCAAGATTGAATAGCTTCTCGAATTCTTAACCGAAAAGGTTGTCGAATCGCGGGGGGAAGGAAGGTGATAAATGATGTTTCTTCGTCAAAAGACCGGCTTCCTTGCGACGACACCAGTGTTTACAGGAATTGATGTGGCGATCTTTAGGGTTGACGCCGGTTGACGGATTCACAAACCTAACCGACTACATATGGTACATGGTTACATTGAGATACCTTATAAGTATCTTGGGTATATCTTAGCACCCATTCACTGAACGGAAATCTAGTAAAAGCCCATTTATACCACTGTGCACTCAGTTTCTGCTGTTATTAGTCTAGATGCCTGTTGGTACCTAGTCCACGACGCACCACGTGGAGGACGAACAGTCAGGAATATCACCATCATTGGAACTTGACACTTTGTAAGTATTAGTCAAGTCCTCAAGGTTATTAGCATCCCACCTGGGATATTTTTTGAATTGTAGCTACTACACCAAGAGCACTCAAGTTCCCAGCTGCATGCAAACGTTGGTTGCATGCCAGTTTGGCTAACGTTTCTATTTCGCACCGTTTATAATTGATCCGAGTATCTGTTTGCAGCTTATTTACACCATGGTTTCTTCTTCACTTTGAGTTACAGCAATATGCATGCAAGCCTCATTTGTTATTATTAATTTTCGAAACATTTTGGTGTTATATACATGAACCAGTAATTTAATGTATATCGATGAACCATACTTGTAAAATTTAGTGCTTTTTAGTTAGTTTTTTAAACAAGAGTAACTACTATTCTTGTATTCAACCAACTCCCCTTCTGAATTAAAACATGTAATTTTGTATTTCCAGTATTCAGGTCCTTTCACTGAACCAATAGAATTTGAACGTATTGTTTTGGATTTTCCCGACTTATCTCGGTCGATTATGAAGAGTTCGAAAAAGAAGTAAGTTGGATTGGTTAGTAACACGAGGGCTATCGGCTTTTATTTGCCATTACCACATTGGTAAATCATTTATTTGGAGTTACGTAACATTTAATTTTAGAACTGTAGGCTTGCTAAGTTGTCGAAGCCTATACGCCACTGTTTACACGACTCAAACGTGGATAGGTATGGGTTCGATCCCCATCGCCGGCCCACTAAATGCAGACCCACGTTTGGGATGTTAATGATCCACGAGGATTTGAGTAATGCTTATAAAGTCTCAATTTCCAATGATGGTGATATTCCTGACTGTTTGTCCTCCACGTGGTGCATCCTGAACTAGGTGCTACTAGGCATTTAGACTAATAACAGCAGGGTCCGAGTGCACAGCGGTATAACTGAGCTTCCGTTACGGTGGGTGGGTGCAAACATACATCCATGATAATTAAAAGATATCTAAAAGTATACATATACCATATGTAGCCGTTGGGCTAAGGAAGATAACCCTGACAAAAAATCAGGCGGTTTTGTCAATCATTGCAAACAGTGGCGACGTCACAAGGATGCCGTCTACCACCCAATAAACCTTGTTATTCTTCCACGTTTGTTACGCTTATCAAGCCATCGAAATCGACCGTTTATATGTCGTATAAATATAGGAACTAATGAAGAGGTGTCCACGTCACCAACCAAAATGAATGAATACACGAGTTGACGAGGCCTTTCAATTGTTGGTTAGGGTGAACTCTTTTTTCCATTTGACTACATGCACTATTGGTATGTGGTAATATATTTAGTATGTATCGAAGGAGGGAACGCACGTACCGCAATGCATTTGATTTCTAGATTTGTAATGCATTAAATGGAGGTAGGGAATCAGTAATATTGTCATTATTGGAACTGATTCACATTTAAAGAGCACGATTGCCATTTTATATTCCTATCCTATTTTATCCAGACTGAAAGATTTGCGCGATGCAGATCAGGCTCGTGCCGACCTCGCCAACGCTATCAACTCGTTGGAGTCGATGCTCATCGAAACACGCAGTAAGCTCGACGTCGAATACGCCGTCTACTTGACGCCATCAGAATCATCTCACTTGGACACCGGATTGGTCGAGCTGACAGACTGGTTTGACGAACAAGGTCACGACGCAACCAAGTCGGAAATCGATATCAAATTGAAAGAAATGCATACGTTGCTCGGTCCGATTCGTAGGCGTTATTACGAATCGCGACATCGAGGCAAGGCGATGGACGACTTGAGACGGACGTTGACCGAAGCTTCAGCTGTGTTCAAGTCGATGCACGACTTTGGAAGGTTTTACGATGAATTATGGAAGAATTGGACTGCAGCTAATGACAAAAATCAATCCGATTGGATGCGGTCGTTTACCGAAACGGAATTCAATACACTCGACGCGGCGATTAAGGATACGCAGGTTAGCGGCACTATCATCCTCCTTATTTGTACAATGTTTTGCTTGTTGTATGCGAAATAGAGGTTGACAAGACCATTTGGTTGTTTACCAGGTATAGATAAACTTTAAAATACCTATCCATCCATGTCGAATAGTAAATATACCGTTGTTTACTCGAATTCTAATCTGTGTCCAGGATGGACGTAAGAGGGATGAGGAATGTCAACATTATTAAACATGGAGATTGGTATTTTGATAAAGGACAATTAACAAAGAAAGCTGTAGGGATTTGAAGTTTCTAATTTCACCGATGGCGATTCAGGTGGAATAGGTGTCGAGTGCTTTGACGAACAAGTGCAAACATGCATCCAAGGTATTGGAGGTATTATTGAGATAGGGGTTGCTAATGATCCATGATGATTCGAGTAATGCTTGACAAAGTCTTATTTTTCAATGATGGTGATATTCCTGACTATCTGTCCTCCATTTGGTGCATTCTAGACTAGGTGCCAACAGGCGTCTGGACTAATAACAGCAGGGACCGGATGCACTGGACTTCCGCTACGGCGGGTGGGTGCGAGCATACACCCAGGGTACTTAAAAGATATACCATATATAGCCATTGGGCTAAGGGAGATAACATGGATTGTTTACGATTAGTGGCAATGTCATAAGAATGCCGTTTACCAACAAAGGAAGTTCGTTATTTTTCTTTTTTTGTTACGCTTGTCAACTCATCGAAGTCGATTGTTTAATATACCCTACAAATATAGAACTAATGAAGATAGATAACCATAGATAAAAGATGGGGAGTATTACAAACAATCAATAGTTAAAAATAAATTCCAATATTCCAACTACTTACAAGTAGTTTGTACATTTACAACAAATTAATGTTAATTAGAAGTGGTTGGCAGACGCCGAAAAGGCTTTGACCAACGTTCAATTATCCATCGATCCACCGATTCTGGTTAACGACATTCAAATGAAGGAAAGGAATTTGGCCCGCGAGGCATCCTACATGCAAACAAAGCTGAATAGGCTACAGAATGACTTGAACATTTTGTTGAGTCAAAAAGCTGCTGCCGAGGCTCAAGCACGTAAGCCGGCGGCAGACAATACCACTACTCCTGCTGCCGACGATTTGGACAAGGATGCCGATCCACGTGCACAAACCACACCGACTCCACGAAGTGATCTGTGATGAATTTTGTGGATTTTATTTTATTTACAATTGTTTTTCTTATTTCTATTTTGTCACATGTGTGTGTGTGTGTGTTTCGTTTAAATGTCAAGTCGATTTTTTGATGTTTACTTATTTTGTTGGCCCCAAATACGTCGTTATTTTGTAGAAAACGTGGATGGAAGATGGGTGGTTTGTGTAAATAGCATGTGAATGTGTTTTGTTGTATTTCAATTTTTTAACTAACAAATAAATTAGTGATATTATATGTTTTGGTTTGTATTCATTTATAATTGGCAACAAATGAGTTGGTTGAACAATTTTTTCAATTATATGAGACATTTTTGTTGGACATTGGTGAAGTTTTATTAATGTGTCATAGGTTGCTTCTGTTTTGTCAATATTATTATTGCTGGTTCTTTATTAAATATATACCAAATGATTGACTCTAGTGGTTCCACAAGCCAAACGCATGTAAGAAAGTTGTGGCTTGTAGGTGGCATCGTTTTGACAAGGCCGCTTGATTTTTTGTCAGGGTTGTTACCCCTTAGTCCAAGGGCTACATATGGTATACATGTACATTAAGATACCTTTTAAGTACCTTGCGTGCTTGCTACCAAATAGGATGTCTCGTTATACCGCTGCGCACTCGGTCTTTGCTGTATTAGTCTAGGTGATTAAATGTACTTAGTTTAGAATGCCCCACGTGGAGGTGACAGTCAGGAATATAATCTTTAGGGTCGTTAGTATGCCCACTTCTCTCATTAAAAATAATTTTACTGCTACAATTTACTAATCAATAAACCCATTATGATTGAAAAACAAACAACCATTTTTCTAGATTATAGGAAGTTTATTGTTTGTGATTAATTATAATTAGGTATGTGCAACACTCCTTGTGTGTACGTGTGAAATAATAGGTGCATTTGAAAATGTAATAAATCAGAGGCTGTGCAAGTGCTAAAATGGACACGAGTAGTGTTCAGATTGCCAGGCGTTTTACACCACATTGGGTACAAAATTTTGCCTCTGGGATGACATAAGCAGCACCGCATTCGCCACAGGATTTGGATATTCTATTCTTCGACTTGGCCGTATTGAGACTAAATAAATGAACACAATACAATTAGTAGCATAATTGTGATGGCGGTACAGCGCTCGATTTGGACCTCGGCGGGCATGGGTTTGAATCCCATTACAGGTCCATTAAATGCGGGCCCACATTCGACTTCGGTAAAATGTCCACTGCTCAAAGATGCGTTTTCTGTAAAACGTTCAAAGTATAAATATGAAATAAACGTTAATGATCATGGGGACTTGTCCAATTTTTACACTGTACAGCAGTGACAGATCTTCATGAGGTAGCAAACTGACATACCGAAGTTCGAGGGTCTTAGTCAACAAGAAATCAAGTGTTTAGATTAGCTTATTATTTACATGAACCAACAGCAACAAAAAAACAAACAAATTGTAAAACACAACTCAAACAAAAACCCTCACGTGTTCACCCATTTTAAATCGTCATCAATTTTGTGAAAATTATTAACCACTTGTTTGTTGCTTGACATGTTATTATAACTACTATTGTTATCATTATTATTTATATCCACGCAAGATGCGTTTGGCTGCTCTTGATACGATTTTTGAATCAAATTTACAAATTTTTCTTTTGAATAGCGCTGAGCTAAATCCCACATGTTTGCGATTTCGTGTTGCATGTTGGTGGCGGGTGTCACAATGGTTGATTGATTTTTCGGTTTTAATAGAGGAAATTTGGGGCTTTTTATGCCAATCGGATCGTGAAGGTTTAAGCTTGAAATAAACAATGTTTGCGATAAATAATGGGCAATGTGGTTTGTTCACAACATCTTTCAGTATATGGATATGGAACAAACGGTCGAGAAAGGCTCCAACATGTCATGTTCAAGTGACTAAACGTTTGGCCTAATTCGATTTCTGGTGTTTGTAATGGCACTAGACTGGATGGGTATAATTTTCACTTTCACAACCAATCTACTAAATGTAAGCGTTTGTGATAAGATATTTGGTAAATAACTATTTGCCAGAAAAGCGTTTATCAAACAATAGTGAAAGTAAATTGAATTAGACCTGTCGAATGGCAAAAATTGACATCATCCCTCTATTTGTACATCAATCGATTTCAATGACTTGATAAACGTTACAAAAATCATTCATTCATTTTGGTTGGTGATCACGTGGGGTCACCTCTTTATTATTTCCCATATTTATACGACATAGTGACCGATATATTTCGATGGCTTGATAAGCGTAAAAAACATGGAAGAATAACAAAGTTTCTTGGCTGGTAGACAGCATCCTTGTGACGTAGCCACTGTTTGCAAAGATTGACGAGACCGCCTGATTTTTTGTCAGGGTTATCTCCCTTAGCCCAACGGTTACATATGGTATACGTATACATTTAGATACCTTTTAAGTATCCTAGGTGTATGTTCGCACCCACCCGCCGTAGCGGAAGCCCGGTTATACCGCTGTGCACTCGGACCCTGCTCTTATTAGTCTACATGCCTAGGGGCACCTAGTCCAGGATGCAGTCAGGATTATCACCATCATTGGAAATTGAGACTTTATAAGCATTACTCAAATCCTCAGGATCATTAGCATCCCAGAAATCTGTTTATAAAAACAAACATTGTCTATATTATTATTGTGTTCAAACTCAAACAAAAGCCATTACACGTTTGGGAAATTAAAAAAAACAAGTGATTTATTTTGTCTGTTAATAAATTAAAGGATAAAATAAGGATACATATAGAAACAGATAATAAACCTATACTATATTTGAATGCTTTCTATATAGTTTGTTGGATGCTAAATGGTATCCTTGTGACGGAGCCACTGTTTGCAAAGGCCATTTGATATATTTCTTAGCCCATATGGTATATACACACCTTAAGTTAGTTTTTAGGTATCCTGGGTGACATACTCGCTCCGAGTGGAAGTCCAGTTATATAGCTGTCCACTTGGTCGCTTGATTGCATCTAGTCAAGGAGGGATATTACCATTGTTAAAAATTGAGACTTTATAAGCATTATTCGAATCCTCAGAATTATTATCATCCCATTATCCTTTGTTGAAGTCCAAATAACTTATTGACAAAATAGTCAATTTTATCACTCTTGTAAGTGTAAGTTCAATAAATAATTACTAATAATTATCAGTTTAAGGAAAACTGTTATGGAAAATTTACATTTAGCACAAGGTTAGCAACCTGGCCTCTATAAATTCATACTGATATGGAAACAATCAAGAGGACGCCATTCGGGCAAACAACAGCAAAGAAGTGATCGCGCGTATTTTGATGACAGAGTTACACAAATGACAGGGTTGAGTGAAAGCCGAAAGGAAGCTCAATCTTCGATTTTTCATGATCTCTTTGAATTACAAGACTTTGATGTTAATTTTTGCTGTAATTGTTATCTTATTGCTCCATGATTTTTTTTTAAAGCAAAAGGGTTTTGTAATAATAATAATAATAAGGAAAAATGTTATGGAAAATTTACATTTAGCCAAATGGTTGCGCATATTATTGGAGTTTTGCATATATAATATGGCTAGATCATTGAAGCGTTAAAATGAAACGCTGTTTAGATTTAAATTCCATTTAACCGAGTAGATAAAAGTGCAAATTTTGTAAACATACCCCGTCTTGGGAGGTTGATTGGCCATTCGCTGAGAACCGGCGCGCGATGAAGACGACGTCAATGCCACAGGTCCTCTCACCTGAAATAAATAAAATGCACATGCGTCTATCATTATTTCTATTATTACATATCAATTATGCTTTAAAATAAGCATGGGGCAACAAAGTTCAATAATTTAAAAAAAAATGGTATGATTCCGTGTGTTTGAACATTTTGCTAATAATTCATTTCAAGGTCATTTTTCCGACTGGTTCTTAGTCGATTTTTCCATTGTCCATTCCAAAATCGTTCTCACTGATTTTGTTGGGCGGTAAACTTAGAATTTAATCAACTAATTTTTTTCGTCTAATCGAAGATCGTGAAATCAAAGATTGAACATCCATTCGGCTTTCACTCAACCCTGTCATCTGGGTTTGCTATCTACTTCTTTGTCGCTGTTTGCCGGAATGATATCTTTTTATTATCTCTGTACCAATGTAAATTTCTTTTTACAGAAGCCAGGTTGCTTTCTTAACGCTCAAACTCTCCTCCTTGAGACTGACTAGATTAATTCATTTATGATCTTTTCTGATAATACACACTAGAAGGCTGATTGTCAATATTGGGATTTTAAGTTTTTGTATGCCAAATTGGTTGGTTTGCTAATTAAAGGGTAGGGATTCGTTCTATTGGACATTTACCCCATCTTACTGTCGGTTCCACATGAATGAGTCTAATGTCCAGTTTAAAAAAATGCTTTTAAGAAAAGTTTTAATTAATGGTTCTCTAAAATGTATTATAGACTTATAGCATTGGCATATATATCAAAATGCACATGACTTTTGAATATCTGTTAATTTTTTGAGTGTATTAAACTATGCAATTTAATGTATTTTTTTTTACTGATGTTATATACTGCTAATTGTATTTTGTTTTATAATTCAGCTATTTTTGTGAGGTAAAAGCTACTTCTACTGAAGTATTTAAACCAATAACATTACTACGACTACTACTACTACTACTACTACTACTACTACTACTACTACTACTACTACTACTACTACTACTACTAATAATATATATTTTTCCAACAGTTTTTAATGACTTATGCCGGGGTGGTCTAGTGATACACTGCTGGTATGTAATATCCTTCTTTTCACAACAGCTGAAATTAGTATTGGTTTATATATATATATATTATGGGTATGAGTTTTTACACAATAGATACATATTACATATTTAAAAAGCATGCTAAACAATTCATAACCAAGGCAACCAACCACACTATAGTGAATATAATACAACATGAAATCAATAGAACGGATAAATAAAGAGATGTATAACTTACATAGATCTAAACTTTTGTCTATGATTATTTTGGAAATTTGTTTTTTTTCTATTAAGATAAATTTGTCGTCTAATATTAAATTAAAATTAAGTTAAATGAATTCGCCAAGTATGTGTCGTTAAAACGGATGTTTTCCGGTGAGCAACTATTTTGTTACATTTTACAATCCTTTTATTGTTGAATGCTAATAATGTAGAGGTACAGCGCTCAAATTTGGACCTCGGTGGGCATCGGGGTTCGAATCTCACTACTGGCACTAAAATGCGGGCCCACGTTTGGCTTCGCTAAAATGTCTACTGCTGAAAAATGCGTTTTTTGTAAAACATTCAAAGTAGCAAACATAAAACATAAAATAAAATAAAATTTACAAAAGTTTATATTGTTTAAAATACGATTTCTGGTTTGAATGTCTCTAATATTTTAAATTTTATAGTTCAATATGGATTATAATTAAAGCAGAACGGGGACATATGGTCTTTCTTTTCAGCAAATGTTTGCAGACGCACATGCGAAGTTATTATAAATTGTACCTAGACAATATTTGGTCATATGGAACGCCATTCATTAAATGGATTGTAGCAATGATTATTTTATTTACCATTTATTTCAAAACCCTCTATTTATTTGATGTTTATTACTTTGAATGTTTTACAAGAAACATCTTTTAGCAGTGGACATTTTGGCAAATCCTAACGTAGGCCCGCATTTTAGTACCGGTGGTGGGATTCGAACCCCGATGTCCGCCGAGGTTCAAATTCGAGCGCTGTACTGCTAGACCACCCCTGCAAAAAACAAATTTATTATTGTAAATTTATTTTCCCTCTAATCTGTATTTAAACGTTACTAAATTTCGATTTTCTCTAATAGTGGGTTATTCATTTCAAAAAAAATGCAGCAGTCGTAAAGCAATTATTCTTATTATGAAACGTCTCATTTTACAGAATTATATTAATACATCAATATGCTTCTATTTTAATAAATAATTAAAAAATATTAATGTGGCATATATTGTTAACATTATAAATATATTAAAATGAATGTGTTTTTATATATTTGCTTAGGAATTATTTTTTATAAACAATGTATTTTTTAATTGTTTCTTGTCTAAGGTATGTGTTGGTAGAAATCCAGTTTGTTTATAATAAGCAGTAAGTACAAAATACTATACATTATTACGATGCATCCATTTTCTCACCTCTATCGTTATATAGCTAATGTTTGTATTTTATACACAATATATTGCGGCATTTTGTACACAAGAAGTGAATTCTATTCTGTGTTATTAGCAGTATCTTTTGATTATATATATATATATATATATATATATATATATATATATATTCATACATTCTCAGTATTATATATACATTATTAGTATTATAGTTATTCAAACATTTCAGTATTAAGCGATGAAAAACAAAGCAGTGAAGCCAAACATTTTTGTAATCGACTTGGTTTTACTGCAGTGCGTCTATCCCCCTTTATCAGTGCTTTTACCGGCTGGCCTTACGTTTCGGGTGCCACCGTCCGTACGATGAGCAACTTGGTAGCTCTTGTCAAGATGGAACCATCAGCTCCTGGCATGCCCCACAAGTAAGACAACCAATGGACAAACATTGGTGTTGTCAATTAATTGTCAATTGATTCCTCAATAGATAGCGTCGCTTGAAATTAGAAAACCATTTTAATGATCGAAGGCTTTTAATTTAAAGAGCATAGAGAAATGCAAGATTGCTCCATGTAATTGTACATTGCATGTGGCGCTTTAAAGATTGTGCATCTCAAAGATTTTTTTATTTATTTTATTTTATTTTATTTTATGTTTGCTACTTTGAATGTTTTACGAGAAACATCTTTCAGCAATGGACATTTTAGCGAAACCGAACGTGGGCCCGCATTTTAGTGCCGGCGATGGGATTCGAACCCCGATGCCCACCGAGGTCCAAATTTGAGCGCTGTGCCGCTAGACCACCCCGGCACTGAAAATGAATGATTGAAAAGATGAATCTATCTAATAATGTTAGAAAATTCATTTTCATTTACACATGCAAAAATGTAGAAATCTTTATCTACTTAGTATTCGATGTTACTGTTTCTATACGTTATTTAGATTTTGCCAAATCCTATCATCCGAATCATGCTGTTTTCACTTAGCAATATTCTTACAGAGGTCATGTTATTATTTTATTATTATTATTATTATTATTATTATTATTATTATTATTATTGTTATTATTATTGTTACTATTATTATTATTATTATTATTTATTATTATTATTATTATTATTATTATTATTATTATTCATTCATTCATTCATTTTGGTTGGTGACGTGGTCACCTCTTCATTATTTCCCATATTTATACGACATGTAGAACGATCGATTTCGATGGCTTGACAAGCGTAGACAAACGTGGAAGAATAACAAAGTTTCTTGGCTGGTAGACGGCATCCTTGTGACGTCGCCACTGTTCGCAAAGATTGACGAGGCCGCCTGATTTTTTGTCAGGGTTATCTCCCTTTGTCCAAGGGCTACATATGGTATACGTATACCTTTAGATACCTTTAAGTATCCTGAGTGTATGTTCGCACCCACCCGCCGTAGCGGAAGCCCAGTTATACCGCTGTGCACTCGGACCCTGCTGTTATTAGTCTACATGCCTATAGGCACCTAGTCCAGGATGCACCACGTGGAGGACTAACAGTCAGGAATATCACCATCATTAGAAATTGAGACTTTATAAGCATTACTCAAATTCTCAGGGTCATTAGCATCCCATTATTATTATTATTATTATTATTATTATTGTTAACAATGTATATTAAATAAATTTTATTGTATTTTATCACAAAAGACCACCCACAACTGACGTGTTTTTTCAAATAATACAATTATTCCTTTTTCTTTTAAATCTTTCTGCTCTAAAAAACATGGAGCAACAAGAACAATTCATATGATTGTATTGTGCATATCAAAGATAGAAATTCTGTGCCAATTTCACTAACCGCGTCATCTGATTTTGCAGTAGTTTAATGAAATGGTATCCTCGTGTTATTCCTTTGACAATAAATAATGTTTTACTGAGGTCAGGTTGTCAATTTTGCGCTCAAATCTTCTTCATTTTCTAATCGGACTTTGAGACTAACAACGGTGGAGTTACAGTTGCTTGTAATTTTCCTATTTTCGTGATGGCTAACAAACTCTGTGCATTCTGGAGTTAGATTAATATGGATCAATAACGGATTAGACATCAGTGTAATTAAGTTTTTATTTTGGTGGGTAGTGCAAGAACGTCGGTAAATAAATACTTTAAATTACACGTGTATTATGTATAACGATGACCGGTCTTGTTACGTTGTCACTTTTCTGCATTTGTTAAGTATACAATGTTGCTTTTGGCATACGAAATGCAGGAAGCAATTGTCCGATATATTTTACGAATAGGCAAATGTAATAAAAAGTTGACCATATTGCATCAATCCACTTATTCTTTCAATTAAGCAAGTTAACTTGGGATAAAATTAAGAAAAAACTTTGTCAATTTTTATAAACAGTAGCGTCATTGCAGAAATGGAGACGAAAAATCATCACTCAAAACAAAAAGATAAACATTTTCTCTTTATTGGTTTGCACAGTACTTTTGTACGGAGCTGAAACGTGGATTCTTACAGGGTCAGAGATCAAGAAGCTTGACAACTTTGAGGTAAGATGTCTCAAATATATTTTGCTCAACACCCTGTATCAAGGGATTGAACAAAAAAAATCAGCAGCTGTCAAATTTCACGATCTTCCATCATTGGTATCGCGATAACGAAGGTTGCACTGGTTTGGACACTTTCTCCATAGAAATCCCCGATACAATCTCACGTATTGTAATTCTGGTTTGTCCTAATGCTGACTAAAAGAAGAGGAAAGGTGGTCAGAAATGAACTTGGAAGGATACTGTTTGAGACGATTTTTACACTGTCTTGGCCGAGACTTTGTCTTGGAAACAATCGATGGACTGATATACGCCTCCAAAAACCGTGAACAATGGAAAGGGATTGTTTGACATGCTATGCTAATTCGGAATTTGGCATTGCCACTAACTTCTTGTTGTCGTTGTTGAAATGTTACTAATTTATTTATTTACTTTTTATTGTTCAAACGTTTGACCTTGAAACATTTGTATTATATCCGAAACAAAACTTTTCGTTGAAGAAATTAAACACATCACCAAAAAAAGTCATTTATTACTTTTTTCAAACAATGAGCAAATTGCAATCTAAAACCTTTGTTTCAAATAAACGAGGGTGCGAAACAGCTGTACAATGCTCCTGGTTGTTTCAAACCACGGCAAAGTTAAAGTCATCTTTAAACGACTCTGTAGTTAAACTTAAATGTTTGTCACCAAGAACATGACATAAGTTGGTCGCTGAGCCCCACTTCATCATTAATTCCAAGTTCCAACAACTTCTCGAATTTCTATACGAAAAGGTTGTCGGATGCAAATTGAACTTGGAGGGGGGATAAATAAAGTTTCTTGGCTAGTAAATATTTACTTAAACTCATTGTTCAATGCAAGTATTGAAACTTGAATCTACTGCTGCGATTTAGACACATTGGGATTGCTGCCTATAACACACCAGTTTTTACAATTTGTTAACTTTGTTTTTCACCTACAATCAAAGACATTTGGGGAGCTAACTTTAAATCGTAAATTTCATTCAATATTTTGTAAAATAATCCTTATTTTTTATTATATATCATTTGTTGAAAGTAGGAATTAATTAAATGCGAGATCAACAATAGCAATTGAATTTATTTGTATTAAAATAATAGATTTAAAAAAAGATTGTGTTTCTCACTGATATCCATTCAGTCATCTGTTTTAAACTAATCCATTCAAGTACAAAACAGTGATATTGGTAAAATGACAATAAATATTTTTATTAGTAACCATGGGTTACCAGTTACATTGTTTTTAATGTTTCGTAAAGTAACACGATACAAGCAAATTAATTTTTTAATTTATTACAATTAACTATTTCTCTCTCTATATGTATATATATATAAATATATATATAGTTAAATAATCACTTTTTTGTGGTAATTGTTGTGATGGCTATATATAACTGATTTCTAAAGGTCATTAGAACAGATTCTATTTCTCTTTATGAATTGATAAACGTAACAAATGTAGAAGAATATCGACGGCTTTTTTGTTGACAAACGGCATCTTTGTGACGTCGCCACTGTTTGCAAAAATTAACCAAACTACTAATTTTTCGTTAGGGTTATCTCTCTTAGCCCAACGGCTAGATATGGTATACTTTAAGAAACCTTTTAAATATATTGGATGTACTCTTGCACCCACTCTCTAAATCGGAAGTCCAGTTATACCGCTGTGCAATTCGATTCTTGCTGTCATTAGTCCAGATGCCTACGAGTACCAAGTCCTGGATGTACCATGTGGAACTTGAAGCTCACTACTCAAATCCTTGTGGATTATTTGCAAATATTAATCGCAATCGCTTTGTTTCTTGTGTTCTTGTTCCTATGTTTTCACCTGAATCGGCAGCTTGCATTATTATTACCAGTGCTACTTTCTAATTGTTTTAACCATGATGCTTAAATAATTTTAAGTCTTTATAAAATTTATTCTATAAACATGGCATTATTAATTTTAAAAAATATTTTCCTTTGTAACAATTATTGTACAACTTTTTATCGTTTGGGTTTTTTTACTCTTTTTGTTTACGCTAATGGCAGATCATATTTTTGTCTACCTCATAATCCACCTTACAAAGTTTTTAAACTGACAATAATAATAATTATTGTCAATATAATTGTAAACATTATTATTACCAGTGCTACTTTCTAATTGCTTTAACCATGATGCTTAAATGATTTTAAGTCTTTATAAAATTTATTCTATAAACATGGCATTATTAATTTAAAAAAATATTTTCCTTTGTAACAATTATTGTACAACTTTTTATCGTTTGGGTTTTTTTACTCTTTTTGTTTACGCTAATGGCAGATTATATTTTTGTTTACCTCATAATCCTGGATGTACCCCCACCTTACAAAAGTTTTTAAACTGACATCATCATCATCATCATCATCATCGGGGATAAACACACCCCACCGGTTATTATCACTCAGGGTAGTCCAAAAAAACCAAAGCGTCTGTAAAAACGTCAACTTTTGTAGTGTGTACTCAAAGAACGACACTTGAGGTGTGCTGACATTAAATGTTAATTACATCCCGAGTTAAACCCTCCAATGATCCCTGTTGCCCATTTAAACTGACAATAATAATAATTATTGTCAATATAATTGTAAACATTATTATTACCAGTGCTACTTTCTAATTGTTTTAACCATGATGTTTAAATGATTTTAAGTCTTTATAATATTTATTCTATAAGCATACCATTATTAATTTAAAAGAATATTTTCCTTTGCAACAATTATTGTACAACTTTTTATCGTTTGGGTTTTTTACTCTTTTTGTTTACGCTAATGGCAGATTATATTTTTGTCTACCTCATAATCCACCTTACAAAAGTTTTTAAACTGACAATAATAATAATTATTGTCAATATGATTGTAAACATTGTACAACTTAATTTGTACCGGGGCAGTCTAGCGGTAGAACGCTCGATTTAAACTTCGGTGGGCATAGAATCGAATCTCACTACCAGCCTATGTTCGGCTTCGCTAAAATATCCACAGCTGAAAGATATTTTTCGTAAAACATTCAAAGTAATAAACATAAAGTATAAAAATATAATCAAATATCATACATAATTTATAAATATAACTTTTTATTAAAAATGTAACTATTTTCCTCAAACTGCACTAGACTATTTTTTAGTGTTGCAAGTACAAAATCTTTCAATATTTATTTTAAATTAAAAAAACGTACGTTATCGGCATGAAGCTGGGAGTCTCCCATTTGTCTACTTCCGGATTGAGTTACACCGTTTCCTGAATTGTTTAAAAAAAAAAAACCAATAAACCAAAAAAATTCAATTGACAATGTAATGTGTATGTAATGTGTAGTAAATACATTTATTTTCAATGTTCAATAGACTAACAATTGATTAAATGCAGCTACTTGTCTAACATGAGTGAAACACAATCAGTTGGATTAGCTCATTGAAAAATACTCAAATGTAAAGGAAATTGTCATAATAAATGAGCTATTATTGCAACATTGTAGAATAAAAAGAAGTGGGTAAAATCTTAAAATTATTATTATCAATATGATTATGATTATGATTATTATTGTTATTATATTATTATTATTATCAATAATATTACTATTATTATTTATATTATTATTACTATTATTATTATTATTATTATTATTATTATTATTACTACTACTACTACTACTACTATTATTATTATTATTACAAAAACTATTATTATTATTATTATTATTATTATTATTATTATTATTATTATTATTATTATTATTATTATTGTTACAAAAACTCTTTTGCTTTGTAACAATAAAATAACAGTTACAGCAAAAAACAACAACAACAAAGTTCCATGATTCAAAAAGAATATGAGACAACAAAATATTTCCATGTAATTGAACATTCTGCCAAACTTTTTTGTTTGATCCCGTTATTATTACTATTACTATTATCATTATTAATAATACTACTACTATTATTATTATTTTCTTTTTTTTCTTCTTCTTCTTATTTTAGAAATAATTATGGTGACATTTATGTTTAGTACAATAGACAGGTTTTTGTATGATAGGGTTTCAAATTTTGAGTGTTGTCTGTAGATTGATTCTTTGTTTCAATTAACGACGGCAATTGTATGTAGCAATGGATGCATTGGATAGATATTTTTAAAATTAAAAATGAGTTATCTAACACAATAAGAGAAATACCATTAAAATAGATTGGCCATGTTAATCTTTTATACATCTTTTGATTACATACAAATGTTAGAATAACTTTGTTGTAACGTCTTACAAACAACCGTTTAATAACTAATTAAATATTTTAACCATTTTCATATATTTGTATGACACTTGACAAACATTAACCATGTATTCCAACACAACAAGAAAAAATAGATTGGCCATGTTTTACGTAGATCGCCCAGCCAGAATAGCTATAAAAGCCCATCCATTACCTGGATGGAAAAGAAGGCCAGGCGGCCAACGGAAAATTTGGAGAAATATTGTAGCACGTAAATTCATTCTTTTTATTTATGCCAACCTTTTTGTCTAAATGAATTACTTAATTGGGCGTCCATTTGCTTAGTATTACTAAAAACATTTTTAGCAAGTTGACATTCAGCGAGACCAAGCAAGAACCCGCATTTAGTGCCAGTAGTAAAACTCAAACCTCTGTCCTTCTAATGTTGTGTATACAACTTTATCAACCTTTCTACAGTGCATGCAATTGCTTAAGATATTTAAATAAATTATAATTATAATTATAGCAACAAAGACCTTGGTGTAATAAAGATTAATAGTGTTTTAAAAATATTTTAATAAATATAACATTGTCCAAATTAAAAAAAAAAGTTGTTTGAATAGCATTCTAAAATACTTATGTCAAATGTAAAATACAAATACAGCCTCTCATGTTGATCAATTATGACTTGTGTAAATAAGGGTTCAAATATCGCTACTGACAGGCAATTTTGACGTTTCCATGTGTGCCCCCATGCAAACACGAAAGCAAATAAGTAACTTACGAGCATATGTATGTTGCACATTTTGTTTCGTTTGACATTCGGCGGCCATTTTGTATTGATTTTGTGTTAATGGATTCATTTGAAAGCCGAATCCGTTTTTCGTCAAACTGCCCGATTGATTTTTTGATGATCGATGTTGAAATGTGTCGCCATTTCTGTCATTTACTCCTGGCAACGGATTTGGCCGATTGAGATTCTTGTTTTAAAATAATTTTTCTTGTGTAATTTTTCAAATGACTTTTACTGTCAATAATTCTACATATAAAGCTTAAATGGGCATGGGTTCGAATCCCACCACCGGCACTAAATTGTGGGCCCACGTTTAGCTTCGCTAAATGTCTACTGCTAAAAGATGTTTCTCGTGGAAACATTCAAAGTAATAAACATTTAAAAAAATCTCTTTATAATGATTAAACATTAATGACAGTATTCATAACAATTAACAATTTATTTAATATTTTATAGAGGTAGACTCCTAATGCTTATATATACGATATTCGTATCACTTGATATACTTTTTAGATATTTTGTGTGTACGTTTGTATCTATTTTTAGAGACAATTAAGTTTGAGTTGAAAATAACAACATAAATTGGTGGCTAAAAGACCGATTTCTGGCAACGACGCCAGTGTTCACAGGAATTGACGAGGCGATCTTCTTTAAGGTCGACGCCGGTTGACGGATTCACAAGTCTAACCGGCTACATATGGTAAATGGATACCTTGAGATAATTTTTAAGCATATGGGTTGTATGCTAGCATTCATTTACTAAGCTGAAGTTTAATGGGAACCCAGTTATACTATTGTACACTCAGTCCCTGCTATTATTAGTCTAGATGCCTATGGGTACCTAGTCAAGGATGTCCACATAGAGGAGAAACAGAAAGGAATATAACCATCATTGGAAACTTGAGACTTTATAAGTATTACTAAAATCCTCAGGATTATTGGCATCCCAGAAGGATTAGTAAGTTCTCCATAAACTCACGGTAAATAAGTCAAATCATGGATCCAATAATGGGGTTTAACAAAATCCCAAATCTAGCGGTACAACGCTCAATTTGGACCTCAGTGGGCATGGGTTCCAATCCTACCACCGACACTAAACTGCGGGCCTACGTTCGGATCCACAAGCCAAACCGGCTACATATGATAAATGAATACCTTGAGATACCTTTTAAGCATTTTCGGTGTATGCTAGCACCCATTTACTAAACATCAATCCAGTAAAAATCTAGTTATACTGCTGTGCACTCAATCCCTGCTGTTATTAGTCTAGAAGTATGTTACGAAACTGTAAATTCAGGAGAATAATATGTAGAATTGAATGTTGTTTACATTGGCATTAACAGCTGTCTAACATGTTACGTATATTAAAAAAATTAATTATAAGTGAAAAATGAATATTATTTAAATAAAATAACAAAATTAAATAAGCTTCATAAATGTAGCTAAAACTACTTAATTAGCATTTAAGTAGTATATGTAAAACATACACTAGGACGCGATGTGGCCTTGGCAGGTTTGTTTGCATTCGGATTTATGCGCAAACTTTTCTTGCGACAAAATTCAATATGACGTTCGGCTGCCGTTTCGTTAAACCGTCTTCCACAAAATTCGCACAAAACTAAATCTAATTTTGATAGAAATTTCAATTGTAATGTGAAAATAATGTTAACAGTATTTTAATATTTGGTCGACATCAGTACAAGTTATTTGTACGATATTTTATTTTACACCAAGGCTTGGCTTTGTAAATTGTTTTTCCGATTGTTTTTGTTTTACGGAAAACAATTTTAGTGGCATGTAACGACAACAGTTTTTACCTTTCTCCATTTACTTGTTTGTAATTATTATCTACATCATCATTATCATCATCGGGGATAAACATCCCCCACCGATTATTATCGCCCGGGGTAGTCCAAATTCCAAAAAGTTTGCATAAATACCAACTTTTGCACTTAATAAACGACATTAGAGGTTTGTTGATTTTAAATGTTAATTATATACCGAATGAAACCCATCTTGTGATCTCTATTAGCTGCAAACTGTAAACAAATAGACGCCCAATTTATTTGGATAAGGAGGTTTAACATAAATAAAAGGACTGAATTTGCGTGCTACAATGTCCCTCCAAATTTTCCGTTGGCCGCCTGGCCTTCTTCTCCATTCGACTAATGGATGGGCTTCCATAGCTATTCTGGCTGGATAAGTGGGCGATGTACGTAGAACATGGCCAATCCATTTTAAACGTCTCTCTCTTATTGTGTTAGAAATAGATGGCTAATGTTTGTCAAGTGTTCTACAAATATCTGAAAATGGTTTAAATATTTTATTAGTTATTAAACGGTTGCGTTCAACAGAGGACAGCGAACGGAACCATCTTTATTGTAAGGGGTTACAACAAAGTTATTCTAACATTTGCATATAATCAAAAGATGTGTAAAAAATTAACTTTGGTTACACTTATCACGTTAGATTACCCCAAATAAGTAAAAACGTCTAAAGCTTTAATTTAAATATATGTTATATCAAAATACTGGTGTATTCCGGTAGGACGAATATCATTCTTCTTTCTTTACAATTTTTCCCTTTTTTATCAGGGGTCGTTGTAGTAGGAAGAATATCCATAAAACAGAATTGTGTTTTTTCAAACTCCAATGAAACAGTTTACAAAATTGCACTCCGATCTAAAAAGGCACTAGAATATGTAAAAATTTTAAAATAAACTGAATAACGTTTGATAAAGCGTTAAAAATGTACACAATGATAAACAGTAAATGCAGTTGTTGTTATGTCTACAACATTTAAAACGTTTTAATGCAAACAACTTTTGTATTAATTACGAAGCATTTTGATTAAAAGATAAATTAAAAATTAAAACGTGAGCTGTTTGAAAATTTATCTGTTATATAAAGAAAATCATGGTTATATGTGATTTTATTCAGAAAAATAAGTTAGTAACAAACAAGAATTACTATTAAAAAAATTTTATTTTGAAATTTAAAAAGTAATCAATAATGTACGTTGTTTTACTATTATATATTTATGAATTATATATACATACAGTTATATATACACCCATTTCAAAAATTAACGCAACAAATTACAAAGGTATTAAATCTAAATTAATTTGTTATGTCCAATTATTTTTTCGTAAAAACAAATATCGGGAATTAAGAATAATGTCTAGTGCTTTATAGATCCTTTATATATACTTAGAAATATTTATTTAAGAAGGCTGAGTCGGTCAAAATAGCATATTTTAAAAGCTACTTCTATATTAACGTGGATAATAAGTTAAAATTACACAATTTTTATAATAATTAGTCCATTATTATTTTGTGTGCTTAATTTTATTAAAAATAAACAATAACTAATCCTTAAAACTGATGTTAAACGTACATTCAAATCTGCTCTGATTGTGATGTCATAATAATTAACAAAATAAACATTTAATTATGCTAAGCTATATAAATAAAAATAATAAAACAATTTTTTCTTAATTTTAAATAAGAATTTTAAAATAAATCGAATAATTTATTATTTACGTTTAACCTTGAAATTCCACTCACCCACTAATTCTGCTTTCTGCTTGCATTGTTTTTGAAATGGAGAATAGTGATAAAAAATGTTTTCATCTCACCGAAAATGAATACCGTGTTATTAAAGAATTAAAAAATAAAGGATTTTCACCGAAAAGATTGACAGATTTATATAGAGTTAACCTTTCAACAATTTATCGGATTATCAACGGTCAAAAACCACGAAATTATGATAATGTAGGAAGAAAACGTGTAACAACAAGTACAGATGACTAAAAAATTATTATAGAGTTAAAAAAATTATAATAAACCTATTTCAGAAACCAAAAGAAATAGTTTAAACAATTTTACTTATTCTACAATAAGAAACAGAGCAATTAAATCCGATTTAACTTTACAATCACCAAAGATCAAGCCATTTATTACCAAAAAACAAAAGGATGACGGATTAGTCTTTTGTAAACTATGGAGTGAACGACACTTATGTTATTGGTGTTCTGTATACTTTGCTGATAAAACAATGATTCGGGATGAACCATTTGGCTTTAAAAACAAAGTGTTGTGTGGGACGAGTTTTTAAAAATATTCACTCCCGGTTGTTAGAAAAAAAGCCCACCCTCGACAAGTAATGTGTTGGTTTGGTATTAAGTATAATCAACCTATCAAATGGAGAATTATATTTGTTACCTTAAATAGTGAAAAATTTATTTCAGTTATAAAGGATGTTTTTTATTATGAAATGCAACACACTTACACGGGGGTTACTACTGTTTTTCAGGACAATGCTCTATGTCATACGTCCAAAAAGGTAACATTATATTTACCTAAGTTCACTATATTTGCTTTATATTTACATTTAGACAGTAGAGAGGCTAAAATCAAAAAAGCTATCTTTCACTCAATTGCCACCTAACAGCCCGGATATCAAAGTTATTGAAAATTTTTTCTGTATGCTAAAGCGCAATATCAATAAGCATACCGAAATTAAGGATTTATGTGAACGCATTCGGTTTGTTGTTCAATATGAGATGAAACAAAAATATATCAACACTCTCATCGACAGCATTCCAAAACACCTGGATCAGGTTGTTCAAAAGAAAGGCGATCACATAGATTATTGAATTTTTTAACTTTCTAATGTCTTTAATCATTTGGTAACTGAAAAAATTGCATGTAATGCGTATTTTTGTTAATAGTTGTTTTTATAAATCATGTAAATCATTTTACTCCATTTCCGATTTTGCACCAGTTGATATTTTTTACAATTTTTTTTAACTTACAATATATATGTATATATAATTATAGTTTTCTTTCAATTATTATACGGTATTGTATATTTTATAATCGAAGTAACGTTTCTCTTGTATACTATCTAGTTGCTAGAGAGGTTTTAGTTTAATAATCACTTTTTTGCAGTAATTGTTGTGAGGGTATATATATATATATATATATATATATATATATATATATATATATATATATATATATATATATATAATGCAGAATATAACAACACGTTTCAGTGATATTAGTTCTCGCATTGGCTTACTAAATCAAACAATGATTTGCTCATCAAAATTAGTAGACAAAATATTGATACTGTTGATTCCTTTACATATCTGGGAAGCATCATTGGTAAAGACGGAGTAAAACGTGGAAGCGAACGGACAAGATAGATAAGATGGTAGATGGTTTTTATTGCCGGTATCTTAGAATTATTTTAAAGATTACCTGGAGCGATCACATTTCAAATAATGAGATTATGGAAAGAACTGACTCTCGTTCACTACATGACATCATTACAATTAGACGAAGACAATTACTTAATTAAATTCTACGTTTGCCGTCCGAAAGACCAGCAAGAATGGTTTTAAAATGGACAGTTGTAAATGGTAAAAGTTGGGGTTGACTACAGAAAACTTGGCTAAGAACTATTCGGGAAAAATCTAATTGAAATGAATGTTTCATAGGGGATCAAGCAAACCGTTTTGCAGAATGTTCAAATACATGGCAACATTTTGTTGTCTCATGTACTTTTTGAATTACGAGACTTTGTTGTTGTTGTTGTTTTGCTGTAATTGTTGTCTTATTGTCCCATGCTCATTTTTTAAAGCAAAAGGGTTTTGTAATATATATATATATATATATATATATATATATATATATATATATATATATAACATTATGAGAATTTGTTTTGACAGAAGCATGCTTGATTATTATTAAAATAAAATACTGAAATTAATTTATCGTTTGTATCTAATATGTGTTTTTAGAGATATAAGTAAAAAACAATGTTTTAAACGTAAAAAGAAATATGATTATTATGCCTTTTAACGTAACTTAAAATCAACTTTACCAAAAGATATCTCACTGCCACTATTTAAACTATTTAATACAAGATCTATCGTTGACAAAATTAATGTTCTACAACTAACTACTAATCAATTTAAAAAATTATGTCAACATTTCTGGTTAAGCAAATACATGAATAAAAATTTCATTTCCCTAATTGTTATTTTGTACTATTACCTTGTATTGATTTTTTTAAAAATAATATTGGTTATGTGTTATGTATGCATCTCTATATGCAAAATATACTTCTAGTGAGGTATAAAGATTATATGAATAATAATAATAATAATAATAATAATAATAATAATAATAATAATAATAATAATAATAATAATAATAATAATAATAATAATAATAATAATAACAATGATAATAATAGTAATAATAATAATACTAGTAATAATAATTATTATAATAATAATTATAGTAATAATAATAGTAGCAATAATAGTAATAATATTAATAATAATAATAAATAAATAAAATGCTACCATTTGTTCACCAAAACTGTTATGTAATACAACTGAACCTGTTTTTTTAGTCAAGTTTGTATCGTACAATGAATGTATTAATTTTTTTAAATCTTTTTGTTTTAGAAAGTTTTGGGTACATGATTGCACATTGTATAAATTCTATCACTAACAAATACATTTTTGTTGTAAATGTGTTTTTAATTTAAATAAATAAAACAAACAATTTAATTCACGTTGTTGTAAATGTAAAAACGTTGTTAAGAGCAACGAATAGTAATAGTAATAATAATAATAATGTTTATTTTAATTAGAATTTCAAACAACTACAAATTATTTATCTGTATTTTTATCCAATTGTTATTTTAGCTCAGAACATTTTAACCTCACTATTACAATAAAATTTGTTCCATCATAATCAATAATTTTTTTTTCATACAATATATATTTTTAGATGTTAAAAAAACTTAAAATGAAAATAAAATGTATCAGTTTTGAATAAATGTAGTTGAATGAAATAATCAAAAGTTTTATTTAGCCTTTTCCCCATCTGCGTCATAATTCAATTTCTGTTCTTACAAAATTGAACAAGAACAGATATTAATAATTTTGCATTTATGTTTTTGTACTTTGCAAAACAGTACAATTGCGGAAGTTGCCATGGCAATGCATCTTATTGCTAATGCAAAATAAATCAGGTATTTTTCCTTGTTTGTTGTAAATTATTACATTACTAGAAAATTTTCAATTCAATTGGTAATAAGCGATAGGACAAATTTAAAGTTTTTCCAACAAATGCTATAATTAATTATTTATTTAAACAAAGTAGTGTTAAAATTTTAAAAAGATTTTAAATAAACTTTTAATTATTAATGTTAGTAAGAACATATAAAAAAATATTTTGTGATATTGAAAAATTATTAATAATGCTATATACTATATATATGTTTATTCTAAATATTACACTTTAATTCACAAATAAAATAATTTGTCTTACAGTGGGAGAGTAGAGTAGCATAAAAGCAAAACATTCGTCTCTATGCTGAAAAAACACTGTTTGTTTTTTACAACATCGCATAACTAACTTGACTACTATACAGCATTTTTAAAATGGCACCACTAATTAGCAATAATAAAATAACAACTTCATTTATTTTTATTTTTATTGGTGACATGATCACCTTTTCATTATTTTCCATATTTATAAGCCATATTGAACGATGGATTTTTATTGCTTTATAATTGTAATAAACGTTTCATTTAGTTAATAGGAGGCATCCTTGTAACGGCGTTACTGTTTGCAAAGAATGACGAAACCGCCTGATTTTTTGTCAGGGTTATTTTTCTTAGCTAAAGGGATACATATGGTATACATATATTTTAAGATATTTTTTAGATGTATGCATGCAGCCACCCGCCAAAACACAAATCCAGTTGTACAGTTGCATACTCGGAGTTGTCTAGCGGTGTAGCTCTCGATTTGGAACTGGGTAGTCATGGGTTCGAATCCCATTGCTGGCACTAAAATGCGGACCCACATTCGGCTTTGCTAAACTATCTACTACTGAAAAATGTTTTTCGTACAGCATTTAAAGTAGTAAACATAATATAAATAAATAAATAATATATGCCTATAAGCATGAAATTCAGAATACACTAGATGGAGGAAGAACAGTAAGGAATAGCACAATTATTGGAAATTAGGACTTTATTAGCAGTACTTAAATCCTCAAACTTATTAGCATCTTTATCAGCTCAATCTGTTTTTAAAATATGTTTTCAGTGAAATAGTTACATATGGTATCTTTTAAATGCAATGGTGTATGCTT
>JAKXYG010000072.1:157500-183944 GCA_025895645.1 Cardicola forsteri
TCAGTATAACTGTTTCCGCTTCGGACTCTCACCCAAGTGAATGTACAAAAGCTTGTTCATTTTAAGAAAAGCTGTTTAAAATCCATATGGTTTTGCTCTCTGTCCTCTATTGAACGCAACCGTTTAATAACTAATAAAATATTTCGACCATTCCCAGATATTTGTAAGTCACTTAACTTAACACTTGGCCATGTATCTAGCACAGATAAAGAAAGACGATTGAAATGATTGGCCATGTTTTACGTAAATTGCCCAGTCATCCAGCCAGAATAGCTATGGAAGCCCATCCATTAGCCGGTATGAAAAGAAGACCAGACGGTCAACGGTAAATTTGGACATACATTGTAGCACACGAACTCAATCCTTTTATTTATGCTAATCCTCCTCATCCAAATGAATTACTTAATTGGACATCCGTCTGTTTACCCTATGCAGCCAACAGAGATCATTGGAGGGGTTTAACTCGGGATGTAATTAAAATTTAATGTCAGCACACCTCGCAAGTGTTGTTCATTAAATGCACATTGCAAAAGTTGATGTTTTAGTAGACTTTTGGTAATCTAGTCTACCCTGGGTGATAATAGCCGGTGAAAAATGTTTATCCCCGATGATAATGGTAATGATAATAATGTTTAAATGTAAATTGTTGTGTAACCGCTTACAAAATGCAACCCCGTCACATTTATTTTTATTTATATATATTGCAGCTTTAAAATTAAAAATTTAACTTTATTAATTGATAAAATTATTTTGAAATGTTTTGTTTATAATTAAAAAAACCCTAATGATTGTCGTAAGTACTTAACTATTAATTAAACAATTTACAAAATAATAATATTTTATTAATAAGTAATTTTGATTATCAATATTTATGAACTACTTAAAACTTTTTTTTTAAATATATGTTAAAATTTTACTATAGATTTGGAAAAACAATTACATACAGACAAACTTGAGTACAAGTCGAACACAATGCTTAATTTATAACATGCACAATTTGGATTAGAAATAATTCAATCTAGCCAGTCCCAAGCCTGGATAAAAGAAGAAGGTTTGAGCGTGCAAGGTTAGCAACCTGGCCTCTGTAAAAAATGCATACAACGGTGAACAACGGCAAAGAAGTGATTGCACGTATCTAAATGACAGAGTTACACAGATGACAGGGTTGAGTAAAAGCCAAAAAAAATTTCAATCTTTGATTTGCAGAATCTTCAATGCTAACAAAACTTTGTTGTTGTTGTTGTTGTTTTTGTTTTGCTGTAATTGTTGTTTTATTACCCCATGCTTATTTTTAAAGCAAAAAGGTTTTGCATAGTATAATAATATAAATAATTTTTAGTACCAAAAATTTAAATTACAATTACATAAAACAATCGTGTTTTTTAAAAAAAAGATATTTATAAATTATTAAATTTGGTAACGTGCTACTGCTTTATTGTTTTTATTTTTGTACGGCATATTAAACAATTAACTCTGATAACCCGATAGGTTTAACAAAAGTAGAAATATAACAAAGTTTATTGGCTGCTAGACAGTATTCTTGTAACCGCAAAGATTGACTCAACTGCTTAATTTTGCCTAAGATTATTTCATTTATTCCAACAGTTACGTATGGTATACCTATATTTTAATAGGATTTTTAAATATTCTAAGTGTATACGTGCACTCATTGGTCAAAACAGACTCCTAATATTATTGTTGTGCATTTCGTATTTGTTGTATTAGTTTAGGTGCTTAAGTGCACGTAGTCCAAATTGCACCACGTGGAATAGCAGTTAGAGTTATCATCATAACTAGAAATTAAGATTTTATAAACTTGACTCAAATTTTTAAAATTATTAGCACACCATAATAATAAGTAAATAATAAATAAATAAAAATTGATTAATTAAATAAAACTAATTATTTTAATTAAATAATGTTAATTAAACATTTTATATAATTTTGTTCCGTAATTAAAAGCAATTAGTTTTAAGCAAATGTAAAATAATATACCTCTAAATTAATAAATTTAAATATTGTAAATAAAAATTTTAAAATAAAAAATTATAATAAATTACATTTTTTATTATTTATTGTTAAATTTTATTTTAAATTTTTATTAATTATAATTTTTAAACAAATAAATTATAATAAAGTAAATTTAATTAAAAATTATAATTTTTAGGATTAAATAATTAAACAATATTTTAGTTTGTGCATTATACGAATGTTAATAATTTGTATGTTTACTATATACAAATAAACATTTGTTGTTTTTTATTAAAAATGTACATTTAATTTAAATTTTTGTTTATTTAAATAATTTAACAGGTGTACTACTTTAGAGCAATGTAATATGTATTATTTTTACTTTTTACTAAAAGAATAAAAACATTTAATAATTAACAAAAAATTTTTAATTGTTAATTAAGTTTTATGTAATTTAAAATAAGGTTAATTTTTATTATTTTATAAAATTTAAAATATTTAATAAATTAAAGTTTAAATATTATTTATTTTATTTGTTTCAAAAAGTAGAACTTACTATAATATCAGAACGAAACTGACGTCCACAAACGGAACAAGGTGCAAGAGTTATCATTATTTCAACATCTGAATCTAATTTATTAATTTTTTAAATTAAATGTAATTGTAAAATACTTACTCATTTTTAGATTAAATAATGCTAAAAATAAAAATAAATAAAATAATATATTGTAAAAAATTGTTTATTTTTAGTTATTTAAAATATTATATGTATATATATATAGTTATGTTTTGATTTTAAAATATTTAATTTAAAATATACAAACAATTAAATTAATTATATATTTAACGTAATATTTATATAAAAATAATTATTAAATGTATTTTACATAATTTTGTAATATTATTTTTGCTAAAAACTAAGACAATTACGTTTTTTAGCCAAACTTTACATTTATTTTACACAACATTATTGTTATAATAAGTTTATAGTATTTATTAAATGCAAAAAGTTTTTTAAATTTTAATTGTTTATTTTTTAATTAAATTTGTTGAGTTAAAAATTTATAAAATTATTTGTTTTAAAAGAATATTATAATTACATTAACGTTTTCTGGTTTAAATGTTTGTGTAAATAATACATCCAAAAATTAAGTATATACTTACTAAGGTTAAACGTGTTTATTTTAAAATAAATTTAAAAGCATTTTTAAAATATTTTTAATATTGTTTTTTTATTAATTTTACATTTTAAAGTGTAAAAAATAATGTAATTATTTGTTAATAATCTAAAATGTTTTATTAAATAAAAATATATTGTTCAATAAAAAAAATTAAATTATTTTTTTAATTATAAGATACAATTTGTAAAAAAACACGATAATTGTTAAATGTTTTGTAGTTAATAGTACAAAATTATTTTGTTTTATATTTTTATTAATGTTTAAAATCATGTTTTTTAATAATAATTTTATTTAATTATTTATTTTAAATTATAAAGCAATATAAAAACATTTATTAGTAATAGAATGTTTAAATAAAATTATAATTGTATTTTATTTGTTATATAATACTGTACTTTTATTTTAAACTATATAGAAAAATTAAGTAACTACGTTAAATAGAAATAAAAGAGAGTTTAAGTACAATATTAGCAACTTGGCCTCTATTAAAAGGATATTATTAAAGAAACAAAAAGAAAACACATTATTGTTAAATCACAAAATAAAATTCCGATAAAAAAATTTGACAAAATCTAAATAAAATATTAATTTTTAATATAATTTATGTTTAAAACCAAAAAATTAATGTACAATCATATAAAACAATCTTATTGTTTTATGTTTTTTAACGCAAAAAATTACATATATATATATTATATATATATATATATATATATATATATATATATATATATATATATATATATATAATATAATATATAAATAATAAAATGCATTATTTTTATGTTTATTTAATTTGTATAATTGTGTTAAATTGTGTCAACTAACTAAATAAACGCTAGTTTTATTTGGTTTGTTTGTTAATAATAATAATAATGTTTATATGCAGCAAATAACTTTAAACTAAGTAAGTATTTTTATAAATAATTGTTGCATTTAATAATTACAACGTTAAGCATTTTATAGATATTTTATTAAATTAAATATGTATAAATTTTATTAAAATATAAATTAATTTTTAAATTCCTATATTATATATATATATGCAATATATATATATATATATATATATATATATATATATATATATATATATATATATTAGACAAATTAAATACATGTTAATTAATTAATTTTAAAATTAAAAGTTACTTATAAATGTTTTAAAATGTGTTTGTTACTATTCTTTAAAATTAATATATTGCTATGTGTAAATATTATTTAAAAAATTATGTATTAAAACATTTAATTAATAACAAAAAATAAAAGAAATGTATATAATATTAATAATGTTATTAAAATTAAAATAAAATAAATAATAATTATAAACAATAATATACACAGATAATAAAATTAATAACTACAGAATCAACTAACTTAAATGTATATTTAAAATTAATTTCTTGTTGTATATCTTTAAATATTTTACTTGCGATAAAACATTAAGTTGATTTAATTTTATAATTTATGCATTTGTTTAAAATTAAAAAAAATTTAACAAACAACTAAATAAATTATTAAAAATATTTACAATATTATTTAATAATCTCTACACTAGAAATTTGTTTAATTAACAAAGTTTAAAATTTATTTTAATAATTAAAAATAAAATTTAATTAAATATAAAACATTTAATTAAAATAAATAAACGTAAACCTACTTTTATACACAATTTACTTATTTGTAATTTATGTACATAAATTAAATATTAACGGTATCTATTGCAAAACACACCTTAGTTTATTAAAACGAAAAATTACTTATGTTTATAAAACATAAAATTAATATTTTATAAATATTTTTAAAAATATATTTTTATTTTGTAAAAAGTATACTTAATATAATTTTTATTGTTTATAATGCAAAAATAAAATTAGCATTTAATAAGAATTACTATTATCATATTATTATATATCACTATAATTAAATTTAAATAATATCTTATTTTGACAAAAAACATAGTTTTTTAACATTTTTTTATTTTTTGTAACTTGTAAAATTTAACTAAACATAATATATTACTGAATTATTTGTTTTACAAGTGTTGAAAATAATATTAATTAAACACATTTTAAGTTTAATTAAAAAATTTAATTTATGTCTGTTTTTAAACAAAAATTGATAAATAATAAATTACAAATATAATACAAAAATTTACTTTTAATAATTAATGCCTTCAATTGGTGTATCTTTTTGAAAGGTTGATGTTACATAATATATTAAATAGAAAAAAAAAGTTATTATTACTATTATTATTACTTTTATTGTGCCGGAGTAGTCTAACGGTATAGCACTCAAATTTGGACCTCGATGGGCATGAGTTCAAATCTCATCACCGGCACTAAAAATGCGGGCCCACGTTCGGCTTCACTAAACTGCCCACTACTGAAAAATATTTCTAGTAAAACATTCAAAGTAACAAACATAAAATTAGTAAAAAATAAAAAAATAATATTTGTATTTTAAAATGAAATACATTTACACAAAAAATAATATTTTTTTTAATATATTTTATTTTACCTGAAAGTTGTAACAGGTTACAAGTTACAGGTTTGTTTACAAGTTAAGTGGGAGACAAACTCCTGATTTTGGTTCAAATGTTATTAGTATGACTATATTTAAAAAAATGTTATAAATAAATAATTTAAGTTAAAAAACAAATATAATTAATGGTAAATGATACAAATACTTTAAATAGATTAAATGGTATAGTGATTAAGAGAATTTGGATAAATCACATCGTTTATAAGAAAGCTTAAAGGACTAGGTAAATTAAACATTGACAATATTAAAAGAAAGTTTATTCCAAAAATTAGTAACTCTGTGAATAAAATAATATTTTTTAATAAACATCTTTCAGCAGTGGACATTTTAGCAAAACCGAACGTGGGCCCGCATTTTAGTGCCGGTAGTAGGATTCAAACCCATGCCTACCGAAGTCCAACTTTGTAGGATTTTCCGTCAACGGAGCGATGCTTTTTTACTTCACCGTCTAGAAAAAGCAGAATTGTTACTTCCTCTTCATGTCCATTCCACCAATGCCTGCAGCTTCTTAAATAAGTTGAAATTTAAAATTATCTTTCCGAGTTGCGGACGGTCTATACCCGAGAGTCCTTAGAGAATGCGCATCAGAACTCGCCCCTGTTCTAGCTCATACATTAAGCCTTTCCTTAAATCAAGGTAATGTACATGCGATCTAAAAATTATCCTTTATTCGACCGACCTACAAATCTGGTTGCAGGTTTAAAGCAGATAGCTATAGACCTATCAGTATTTTATTAACCCCAGTAAAATAATGAAAATTATTGTTAAGCATGGGTTTGTACTAATGAGATATTGCCTCTTTAATTTAATAATTTTTACTAATAGCCTTACAAGGATGCTGGAGTACACTCCCTCGATTGATGTCATCTACTTTGATTTTTGCAAAGCTTTTGACAAATTACCCCAAACTGCATTACTAGCTAAATTAAGGTCATTCGGGATAAGTGCTCCACTTCTTGACTAGATACGTAACTTTTTTCTCGAATTGTCAATTTAGTGTTGGATTGGATGACGTCGTTTCCTCTACCAGAAACATAACCTTAGTCGTCCCCGAAGGGTCAGTTTTATGTCCTTTAATATTCACTATTTGTATCAATAATTTTCCCTCTGTTGTTTAATCTAATATTCTGCTCTACGCTGATAATGTCAAGATCTGGAGTTCCAATTATAAACAAGTTTAATTTTAGATCAGTTATATATATAATTAGTTCCTAGATAATGCTATCTCACTAAACTTTTCCAAATGTAAACATTTTTTTTGGAAAACCTTCAGGCAACTTTCAGAGCCCTAAGTTCACAACCAATCTCATGCTTAAATCTGGTCAAAAATCTAGGAGTTGCCTTCAACCCTTTCTTACTTTTTTGTTACACCACAAAAAAGCCTTCACTTTTTTCCAACTTACAAAGTTCTTCAAGCGTAACCTAGAAAAAATCCCTGTTTGTTACGCTTGTCTACCCTACCAGTTATATATTAGACCTCAAATCGAGTATTGTATTTAAGTTAAACCTTTTCAAAAGGCTAATATTAATACTCTAGAAAAAGTACAAAAAAGATTTACCAAAGCGCTAAACAGTTTAAAAATAAAAATTACCCAGACCATTTACAATCAGTTAAACTTTTGCTACTACAAAATAGGAAGATCTAGAGAGACTGTTGCAGTTTGAATAAAACATTTAAAATTATTAGTAAGTTTTATTTCAATTATAATTTTTATTGTACATTTAAACAACTTTGACTTTGTTTGAACGTTGTTTTAAAACGCCTTTTTGTATTTGAATTGATCACATTTGTTGTTGACGTGATTGTGGTTCTGTAAGTATATTGTGTCCTATTTTTCCTGTTAGTAAACAGTATTGGTATGTAATTTTAAATTATTTTGTAATAATAAATTACAGAACGATAATTTAGATCACACAAGAGGTTTTTTGATTAAAATTAGCTAGAGTGCTGATAATTATCTTTATTAGGTTAAATTAAGGGAAATTAGGCCCAAGATCTCAGTGAGATCTTACAACGACCTCATCTCAGTCTACAAACTTTTAAGATCAGACTATGGAAATAACCCCTTTGTCCCTGTTAATGACTCTCGCAGAAAATATCTTTTTAAATTAACTAGACCTAGAATCAAATTTTGTTTGTATTTAAACCACTTCTTGTATAGGGTCATTTTTGCGTGGAATAATTTACCAACTTACGTTGTTTCAGCTTCGTCCTTAGACTTATTCAAATCGGTTTATGACAAACATTATTTTATTAACTGTAAGTAATTAATTAACTACAAAAATATTATTTATTAATATTTGTCGACATTAAACCGAGTGTCAAAAAGAGTTTTCTCTTGCATAACTCGTGAATAAACCTGAATCTGAACCTGAAAAAAAGTATAAATATGTAATACATAAATAATAATTTAGTATAAATTTTAAAATTATTTTACACAAACATAATTTTTAAAATATATAAAAATTTCTTGTAAAATAATTTAAATTAAAAAGTAAATTAAAACTTATATTGAATATAACATTAATTTAAAAATCCGTTTTATTTTAAAACAAAAATTAGATTAAAAAATATATGTTTACTTGTTGTTAAATTTATGTTTACAATTTTTTTATTGTACACTTTATTTATTATTGTTATGGCGTTTGTTTGAAAACACCTGACGTTGGAGTAATGGATTTTTCAGTTAAATCATTAGTTTATTCTAATACAGAGTATGTTTTTATTTACTAATATTTTATAATTAGAATTACGTTCTTTCAATTTTTGATAATCTGCATAAAGCTTTTAAAGGTTGTGTCAGTTTTTTCACTTTATGATTTATTACGAAGTGTTCATATACTGACATTACTTTTATCTCTGAAGTTAATGTAACTTTATTAATTAATTTATGAATTTTTAGTGCTATTTTAGTTTTATTTCCTATTATTAAGCCGCTTTCATCGTTTGCATTAAAATGGAAAGAGGTTTGATAAAATAAAAAAATATTAAAAAATATGTAGTGGTTTTTAATTTTAAAATTTTCTATTTTGCGTATTTTGATTGATGCTTTATGGATTGAAGGATTAGTTTTATGCGGTCCACTAAGGTAACTGAAATAAAAAAATAATTTTAAAGATTTCTTTTATTGTTTGAACATACAGATATAATCCTACTTGCAGCTGTTGGTACTATTGTGTTTGGTTCTTCAAGTACTTTGAAAGTAAAAGTGTTTTATTTTAATAAAATGATTAGGTTCGTGGTACGGTGTTTTTTATAATTGGTGTAATATGCATAATATTTTTTGACCACGATTTTACGCATTTGGGATCTGATCATCGTATCCTTTATTATGTCAACTGTAAAATAATAATAATTGATGTTTATTATTTTTTTACTGACAATAATCTTTTATAAGGTATTTCTGTTAAATTAGTATTTCAGTTATTTGATTTTTAACAATGATGCTCTGATGACTTAAAGATGACTAATTGAGTAGGCTGTATTTTTAAGGATTTTAAACTTATTATTTATTTATTTATATTTTTGTTTATTTCTTATTACTGATCATTCACAATCTGATTTGAACATTATTAGAAAATTTTAAAATGTTTGTAAACTTTTAAGAAATATTTTTTCATTTATTTTATACGTCCGAAATCATTAAAGAATACAATAACAAAAGTTAGTCGTAGAGCCACCTCTTTATTAGTTCCAAGTTTGCATAGAATTTTGAATTTTTATGCGAAGAGGTTATCGGATGCGAATCTAAAGCCCACTTATACTGCTGTGCACTTGGTCTCTACTGTTATTAGTTTAGATGCATGTGGGCACCTAGTCCAGGATGCACCACGTGGAGGAGGAACAGAGAGGAATTTTTTACTACTTTGAATATTTTTACATCTCTTAACTTTCTAAATTTGTGTGATTATGTTTTTTTGAGGAAGAAGAATTCAATGTTATTTTGTAGTACTACCACGTTTTGCTTGATATAACACTGATGATAATAGAGTAGATGTAATGTTTATAATTAGACTAGTCATTTAATTATTTTAAAACATTTGGTTTTTTTAAATTAATCAATATTTTTTAAAAGCTTTTTGATCCTTGACAAGCGTTTTAGATGAAGGAAAGCATAAAAGTTTGTTTATACATCGAATATATGAATTGTTTACACATTTTGGATTATCCGATCATAAAGTAAGTTATTTGGTTTTGAAAAAAGAATTATATATGTGCGTTACGTGTTTGTATTTATATTTTACAGTGTAAATACGGTTTTGGGATATGTATATATGTAAAACTTTTTGTTAGGAAAGTTGTTTAAGAATTGCATTTATTATTTTTATCTGCTTTATCATCATCATCATCATCGGGGATAAACATCCCCCACCGGTTATTATCATTCAGGGTAGTCCAAAAACCAAAACGTCTGCAAAAACGTCAACTTTTGTAGTGTGTACTCAAAGAACGACACTTGCGAGGTGTGCTGACATTAAATGTTAATTACATCCCCTGAGTTAAACCCCTCCAATGATCTCTGTTGGCTGCATGGGGGTAAACAAACGGACGCCCATTTAAATAATTCATTTGGACGGTGGGGGGCTTACATAAATAAAAGGACTGAGTTTGCATGCACCGGTTATTAAATCTAGGATTTGCCCATTAAAACCATTTTTATCCGTTTCAATAGTTGAATGGAAATGGAATACTAAAATGTGACTTTATTTGGTTATTTGTCTGTTTCTAAACAAAATTGTTCGCCAGACGGAGATGTATTGGATTCCCTCATTTGTTCTTGTTTGCATCATTAGTAATTATGATAAAAATTGTAACAGAACGTTTTGTTATCTTTCATTTTGGTTGTCCATCACGTGATTACCTCTTTATTAATTTTCATGTTTATACGGCATAACAAACGACCGACTTCGATGGCTTGATAAGCGTAACAAACGTAGGAAAATATCGGAAGCCCAGTTAAACCGCTATGCACTTGGTCTATGCCTGTGGGCACCTAGTTCAAGGTGCACTATATGGAGAGTTAGGAATATCACCATTATTGGAAATCGAGACTTTATAAGCATTACTCAAATCCTCAGGGTTATTAGTATTCCAATCAACACTTAACGCTAAATGCATGTTCATTTTACCTAATTTATCCATTTTATTTGTTCTTGTTTTAAGGTAGGCGTTTTGGTACTTCTCGTCGCTGTCTGTGCCGATGCAGGCTACGGTTCTTTGTCGAGAACTCTGGTTGCAACAATTGGTGGAATTAAGCGATTTTATTGTTTCCAATCTTTAACTAGTTTGGTTATTTTGACTCCTTTGTTTATATTTTATCAATTGTTTGGTGCGGACGGTGCTATTGAGGTAAGGGTGTAACGTTTTTGCTTATAATTATGACGATTTATTAGGACAGTGGTTATTTTAATTATTTTAAAGCCCTGTCGATTTCAAGAGCATGGTGAAACGCAAGATTAATCCATATGATTGTACATTAAAAATGTGACTTTCAAATTATATTCGGATTTCGGTCAACCCTATCATTGAAATCATGCTTTTATTTTTTTACCATAATTTAATAAAGTTATGTCTTCTTGTTGTTTCTTTAGCATTATTTTTTACAGAGGTGAAGTTGCGCTCATACCCTCCTCTTTTCTCAACCGGACTATGATAGGCTATGATCAAGGTCGCTTATTGAACAATCCTTTTAATAAGCCTCTAGTGAAGCATTTTATTCTATTTTCTAATGTTTCCGATTTGGTCTATCTAAGTTTGCTAATCATCAAAATATGTATGCATTGTGTTACACGAATTGAATTAAATTACTTATGTTATATTATCTTATGGGCATTGCAAAGTCTAATGTTAATTTAACGGTTTTTAGTACCTCATAATTTGATTACCATAAATATATCTGGGAAATGAGATCTAAGTGTTTTTTATGCGCATTATTTAACTATTGATAGATGTATTATTTATTATCACTTCGATGGAGGTTTGTAGATACATTTGGGGTTGAAGAACACAGGCCAGGTGGAATAACTGGAGGAAATTTACAAGAGTACTGTCTAGAAGAATAACAGCAAGGACTAAGGGCAAAACGTTTAAGAATATTGGGAAGGTTTGAGAAAAGAAACTTAACTCATGGAAATGACAAAAATGATAATTGTTAGGAATCTCTAGATGGGACAGAGAAAATTATGTCAGCTGAAAGTCATTGAAGCTTATAAAAACATTGAGGAAAAAATATTGGGGGGATTCGGTCTTGTACTACAAACAAGAAAGAGGTCGATGTGAAGAGGTGAGTTATGGCAATGGAAGTGCCGGGGTGGTCTAGCGGTACAGCGCTCGAATTCGGATCTCGGTGGAAATGGGTTCGAATTCCATCACCGGTCCACTAAGATGTAGGTGCACATTCGGCTTCGCTAAAATGTCCACTGCTGAAAGATGCGTTTCACGTAAAACATTCAAAGTAGCAAACATAAAATAAATAAGTAAAAAATAAATAATAAAAGGAAAAAAAGAAAGTATAGTTCACTATAAAGACAGTGAACTGATCGAAGAGTGATGCTGTTGATTGAATTGAGTGGAGAAAAATGACTTTGAACTGGGACGTCACACGAAAGATGGAAACATTTTTCATCCACTAGATATTTAATGATGCATGAGATTCCAACCCCATGGCCATCGCACTACTGTTTTCTAAACAACACAACTTAAATTCATATACGAAGAGGTTGTCGGAGGTGAATTGAAATTGGAGAGATTGAAGATTCCTGGCTACTAGACCGCTTCCTTGGAACGACGCCAGTGGTTATGGGAATTAACGAGGTGATCTTCGGGAGAATTGCGGGATCCACTAGCCTAACAGGCTACATATGGTAAATGAATGTCTTAAGATACCTTGGGTGTATGCTAGCACCTATTTACTGAGCAGGAGTCCACTGAAAGCCAAGCTATACCGATATGTACTCGGTTCTTGCTGTTATTAGTCCAGATTCCTGTGGGAACCCAGACCAGGAGAAACAGTCAGGAATATTACCATTATTGGAATTTGAGACTTTATAAGCATTACTCGAATCCTCGTGGATCATGCAGTATCCCCCAACAATGTATGATTTTTTAACTATATATTGACTGCGTTTGTGACATTTTACCAGAAGCCAGATATGTCCAATCCATCCGAACATGGCCGTAATTCGTTTTGGTTTTTGTGGCTTGTATTCACTTGTTCGATTTTCAATTTGGACTTTTATGTGACCAATTTGCTTAACGGTCGTCTCAATTCGCATCATGTGAGCGATCTATCAAAACGCGTTCTCATTGGTGCTGGAATTGTCTGCAGGTTTGTTGTGCTGTTATCTTTTTTGCATTTTGGATGGGGTTACCCGCGAACTAAGTCCTCTTATTTATGCTAAGTCTTTCCGCCCAATAATCTCTATCAACTACAAACGGTAAGCAATCGGATGTTCAATTAAGTAATTCATTTTAAGTCAGTATACCTCACAAGTGTCGTTCATTAAATGCACGTTGTAAAAGTTGATGTTTTGCGGGCTTTTGGTAATTTGGACTACTCTGGGCGATCATAACCGGTGGGAGGGGGTATTATTTAAAAACCCTTTCACTCCAAAAAGCATGGGGTAACAAGATTGTTCCATGTGATTGAACATTAAGATTTTGGCTTTGAAGAGCGTGCATGTCGAAGATTGGAAATTCTATTCGAATGTCGCTGAACCCCGTTATTAGAATCATACTTTCACTTTTTTGCTGTTGTTTGACGAAATAGTATCCTTTCATGTTGTTTCTTTAGCAATAAAGAGTTTTTACAAATGCCAGGTTGCTCCTCATTTGGGAATGGTTTGTGACGTGGTTATCATTTTGTTATTTCTATATCTGTAAAGCATCTAGAACGGTCGATCTCCACATGTGAAGAAATCTTTATATACGCTCCAAGTGCAGGATAGTTACATGAAGGTTTTTTTTGGTTAATAGACGGCTGTTTATGAAAATGAACGAAGTTGTCTGATCTTTTGTAAAGGTTGTGAATCAAATAACTGCATATAGTTTACATTTTAGGATCCCTTAAAGTATTCCAAGTGTATGCTTGCACTTATCCGCCAAAGCGGAAGTCCAGTTATACCGCTGTACACTCGGTCTTTGATTCATGTCAGTCTGTATCTAGGATGCACCGCATGGAAGTATAAAAACAGGATTATTATTATTATTATTGGTCGCTCGATTAAGATGTTGAAATGTGGCATTCCTATTTGATTTGTTTTTCAATTCATGTTGTTTAGACTTTGAATTCCAGTTGCTGTTTTCTAATCGGGCGTTTCCGGATCCTGCTATTAGCTTTGAACAGTATACAACGATTACATTTTTCAAATGGTACATAGGATTAACTATAATCAAGCCCCCAATGGGATGCTAATGATCTTGGTAATTTGACTAATGCTTATACAGTCTTAATTTCCTGACTCCATATTGTGTATCCTAGACTAGATGCCTTCAGGCATCTAGACAAATAACAGCAGGGTGCAAGCATACACTAAAAGGAATCTTAAGGGATATATATACTATACGTAGCCCTTGGGCTAAGGGAAATAATTCTATCAAAAAATCAGACGGCCTTGTCAATCTTTGTCAACAGTGGCGCCGTTACAAGGATACCGTCTACGAACCAACCAGCTTCGTTATTTTTCTACATTTGCTACATTGAAATCGATCGTTTGCTATACCGTATAAATATAGAAATAATGAAAAGATGACAGCGTCACCAACCTCCAATTAAAAATTGTTGTTGACTCACTGTTTTTTTCTACTTTTCAGTTTATTCTGGTCGAACAAAATCAAATTCGATTCGAGCGTTCTAGGAATGGCTCAGTCCGAAGTTCTTTCACATCAGTTGTCGATAGGTGTAATTATTGGAGCTTTGAGTATTGTTTACGGTTAGTTGGATGGTTTTTATTCGATTGTGTAAATTTTTAAACCTGATTGGCAAGTGGAGACATCGGGCGAAATCTTCGAGACGATGTCTTCATTCATTTTGGTTGGTGACGTGGGCACCTCTTCATTATTTTCTGTATTTACAGGGCATATAAAACGATCGATTTCGATGGCTTGATAAGCGTAGACAAACGTGGAAGAATAACGAAGTTTCTTCGCTGGTAGACGGCATTCTTGTCAAGTCTCCACTGTTCGCAAAGATTGACAAGGCAGCCTGATTTTTGTCAGGGTTATATCCCTTGATATACGTATACCTTAGGATATTTTTTAAGTACCCTGGGTGTATGTTTGCACCCACCCACCAAAGCGGTAGCTCAGTTATACCGCTGTGCACTCGGACCCTGCTGTTATTAGTCTACATGCCTATAGGCACCTAGTCCAGGATGCACCACGTGGAGGACGAGCAGTCAGGAATATTACCATCATTGGAATTTGAGACTTTATAAGCATTACTCAGTATCCTCACAATCATTAGTATCTCTTTGAAGGTTGTTCATATTGGATATTGAACTTTTTTTCGGATTTTAATCAACTCTGTAAGTGGAGACATCGGGCGAAATCTTTAACACATGTGAGAGGACGTTGTCGAGGGGACGTCGTGTTCACCAGGCGGCAGTTTGTCACGTCTTTGCATTCTTTTTTCTAGCAACGTACTATGTAACAAACAAAAAATAAGTTTTACATTTTTTTTTAGAAATTAAGTACACAAATTTGTCAAAATAAAGTGAACCTGTAATTGTTCAAGGTAGTACGAAAAAACTGATAACAATCTTCTGTTTTATATTTAATGCTGGACCTCAACGTAATACTCTAGAGGATTGAACAATTAATGAAAACAGTGCTCTAGTCTATATGTTAAAAAAGGGATAACATAATGTTTGTTATAATTTTGAAATTGATGTATTGTTAGTCTTATAAATTACAATATCTTTGACTAAAATAAATGTTACATTTATACAATTGCGTCTAGACAACACAATCCTTAACATCTAATTGTAATCTTTTAAAATCATTTTAAAATAAAATGTAAATGTTCAATTAAAAAATTAAATGTGTAATACAAAATCAAATTCCACAGCATTGGGTTCGAATACATCGAGACCTTTACAACTGTCACAATAATTATGTTATTTGTTAATTGTTCATTGCTCTCGATTATCACGTTAAGTTCCAGCATTAAATATAAAATTGAATAACTTACTAATTTTAGTGCTACCTCATTCAATTACTAGTTTTATTCTATTTTACTTATTTTTAATATAATTACATCCACTTATGTTAAATAACCCACAATTTTTTAAAAATAAACAAGAGTTTGAGGTTTTTTGTTTCTACACACATTTTTAAACTTAAAGAACAGACCAAGTAAATAGCAATGTATGTATCAAGTAATTAGGTAAAGCTTTGAAATTTGTACTCGCTTATTTCATTATTTTAAAACCTTTTCGTCCCCAAGAGCACGGGGCAACAACCTTGTTCCATCTAATTATACATTAAAGTTTACACTATGAAAATCGTGCATATCTATTCAATTCTTTGTTTATAAATCACAACAATTACCGCAAAAGTGATTATTTAACTATAGCCTCTCTAGCAACTACATAGCGTATAAGAGGAATGTCACTTTGATTATAAAATACTAGTTTTATGCTATTTTACTTATTTTTAATATAATTACATCCACTTGTGTTAAATAACCCACAATTTTTTAAAAATAAACAAGGGATTTGAGGTTTTTTGTTCTACACACATTTTTAAACGAAACAGACCAAGTAAATAGCAATGTATGTATCAAGTAATTAGGTAAAGCTTTGAAATGTGTACTCGCTTCCATTATTTTAAAACCTTTTCGTCCCCAAGGCATGGGGCAACAACCTTGTTCCATCTAATTATACATTAAAGTTTACACTATGAAAATCGTGCATATCTATTCAATTCTTTGTTTATAAATCACAACAATTACCGCAAAAGTGATTATTTAACTATAGCCTCTCTAGCAACTACATAGCGTATAAGAGGAATGTCACTTTGATTATAAAATATACAATACTATATAATAATTGAAAAAAAAACTACTATATATATATATTGTATAAAATATCAAATGGTGCAAAATCGAAAATGGAGTAAAATGATTAACATGATTTATAACGATAACTGTTAATAAAAATACAGATTATATGCAATTTTCAGTTATCAAATGATTAAGGATATTACAAAGTTCAAAAAATTTAATAGTCTATGTGATTTGCCTTTCTTTTGAAAAACTTATGATCTAGGTGTTTTGGAATATTGTCAATGAGAGTGTTGGTATATTCTTGTTTCATCTCATATATAATATCATATAAAACCCTTTTGCTTTAAAAATAAGCATGGGGCAATAAGAGAACAATTACAACAAAATAATAACAGCAACAAAGTCTTGTTGGCATTAAAAATTCTGCAAATCGAAGATTGAGCTTCCTCTCGGCTTTCACTCAACCCTGTCATCCAGATACGTGCGATCATTTCTTTGACGTTATTTGCCGAATGGCGTCCTCGTGATTGTTCCCGTAGCAGCATAAATTTTTTACAGAGACCAGGTTGCTAACCTTGCGCGCTTACCCCTCCTCCTTTATCCAGACTTGGGACTGGCTAGATTGAATCATTTCCGGTCAAAACTAGGCGGAGTTATATATATATATATATATATATATATATATATATATATATATATGATGACCTAACTCAAATTCAAAAGTTATACATAAAGTCCACTGTTTTTGCAACTGTCAAACAGCATCGTCCCTGCTAACCGCTTCGAAGACTGGTCACGGTCCCGATGGCACGTCGAGTGGCCATTTCGTGGGCTATTCGCCCGACGGATTGCCCTTGTTTACTGCAGGTCAAACGCCCAGCCATGGATTTGCTTTGCTCAACGATCCCAACGAAAGTGGCTTGTGGTATCACATTCGCATTACGCTGCGTGGTATTTTGAGCGGTCAAGCGTCGAAACGCATTTTCGTATTCTTGTGTATCAATTTGGTACGACTTTGAGTGGACTTTTGTGTGTTGTTGGGTGAATAACATAAGTTGATGACACAGCTCCATCTCTTCATTAATTCCAAGGTTGAATTATATTATATTATATATTATGCAAAACCCTATTGCTCTAAAAATAAGCATGGGGCAATAAGACAACAATTATAGCAAAACAACAACAACAAAGTCTCGTTGACATTGAAAAAAACAACAGAAAATATGATTGGTTAATTTTTATTGCTTAACTAATTTATTTGTTTTTACTACTTTGCACATTTTATGAAAAACGCATCTTATAGTAGTGGGCCTTTTAGCCAAGCCGCATTTAGTGCCAGTGGTGAGATTTGAACCTATCTTTAGTCAGATTGAGATCAAGAGCTGTACCGCTAGACCACCGCGACACATGAAAGTACATAGGCGGCATAGCTAAACGAGAACTCGTGTTCAGTACCGGTGGAAAAACTCAAACCATGCCAATTCAGTTTTGAGCAGGGATAACTTGTCTGTGTTTAAATACAACAGCACTTAATTGTTAAACAAACAATTAACTTGCCAATGGATTAATGCAATAATATAATTAATAAATTTAAACAAGAGCATTAATCAAACTAATTGTACACTTTTAAAAACATATTTTTGTAATTTTGTTATTTCAATAAATGGTAAAGATATATTTTTGCGCTAATGTATCTTTAGTAAGATATTAAAGCGTAATGTAATAATATTATTATTATACGAAACTCTATTGCTCTAAAAATAAGCATGGGGCAATAGGACAACAATTACAGCAAAACAACAACAACAAAGTCTCGTTGACATTGAAGATTCTGCACAATGAAAGATTGGGCTTCCTCAACTCTGTCATCTGTGTAACTCTGTCATCCAGATACGTGCGATCACTTCTTTGCCGTTGTTTGCCGCAATGGCGTCCTTTTGCATTGGTTCCGTAGCAGTATAAATTTTTTTACCGAGGTCAAGTCGCTAACCCTCCTCCTTTATCCAGACTTGGGACTGGCTAGATTGAATCATTTCTCGAATTCCTAACCGAAAAGGTTGTCGGAAGCGAAATGGACCTGGAAGGATGAAAGTAGTTTTTTGGCTAGAAGACTGCTTCCTAGCGACGACGCCAGTGTTTACAGGAATTGACGTACGATGTTCTTTAGGGTTGACGCCGGTTGACGTATCCACAAGCCTAACCGGTTACATAGTTAACTTGAGCAGCTTGAGTGTATGCTAGCATCCATTCATTGAACGGGAATCCAGTAAAAGTCAATTTATACCGGTGTGCACTCGGTTTCTGCTATTATTTGTCTAGATACCTGTTCATACCCAGTTCAAGATTCACTATATAGAGGACGAACATTTAGGAATGTCAACACCATTGGAAATTGAAATTTTGTAAGCATTACTCAAATTCTCATGGATCATTAATATCCATGGATGAAGGATTTTTGGAAAACGTGGGCAATTGAACAAGGCTCCGCATTCAGTACTGGTGGTGGATAAGACAGTACGCGTTGAGCACTGTACCACTACTGGATCACGCCGGCACTTTTTACTGGAATGCAAATAGTAGCGGGGATATGAATGCAATGCAAATGAAGTGATGATGATATTTCCCAATTCGGCCCAACCTTGTTAATGGCAATCTGGTCTCAGACTAACAAAATGATCTGAGACCAGATGCACTGCCATTTGGCGCATTCAAGGTACTTGTAAAATATTTAAATATATACGAACGTTATGTGTAGTTGAACAAAAAATACAAGACGATTTTGTTAGGTGAAGTGGTTACTTTTTCCAATTATTTTTCACATTTGTCCGGCGTATAAAACGATCGATTTTGATGGCTTGATAAATCGCCGTATGTAGCCAGTTCGACTTGAAGATCTGTCAACTGGCGTCAACCACCAATCCCCCCCGAAGAAAATCATCTCATCCATTCCTGTAAACACTAGTGTCGTTGTAAGAAGGCGGTCTTCTAGCTAAAAAACTGCATTTATTTTCCCAAGTTCAATTTGCATCCGACAACTTCTCGTATAGGAATTCGGGTTGTTATGCGAACTTGGAACTAGTCAAGAGGTGGCTCTGTCACTAACTGTCGTAGTAGTTATTGTTCTTGTTTTTTTCTAATGACGAATATTTTTTCCAACTGCAGTCATTTGCATTCGTCGAATTGTTTTGGGGAGTGTGGACCAACAGTCTGGGCTTGATTTCCGACGGGTTTCACATGTTTTTCGATTCGGCTGCCCTCGTTGGTGGATTGTATGCGGCTGTCGTATCGCACTGGAAGCCGACTCGCGTGTTTTCCTATGGGTATGGAGGTGTTTGATTTGGACATAATTGTAATTATTTGAAATATTAGTAGGTGTTGTTTTGTAACTTTGATTTGGGAATTGCAGTTTTGAATTATTGCATCAATTGATTGTTACTCGGTCAGCTTTTTTTGGCTTGGTTAAAGTTATGCAGAACCAACTGTTCTGTTAGTTGGTTCTGTGTATGACCTGAAGAGGGAGACCAACCCTTACTTAGCGCATCCACAGGTGACGGATAGTGGAACGACCTTTAGCAATAAAGGTTAGCTGTGAATAAGGCTGTGCCAAATAAACAGCCGTGGACCAAACGGATACTCAGGCGTTAAGGTCGTTAACGCGTTGACAAAGAGAGCGACAACAGGTTATCGGTGTTACTCTGAGTATTATCACCAAGCAGCCCTATTTAGGGACAGCAGTGCTTGCTCCACCCGGAGAGGGCTAGAAAAGGTGGTTTTAAAATTGTTCGTCTTCTCACCAGGATTGCTGGCCGCGGCTAACTGGTCTATATACTCGCAGTCGAAACTCTAACGAAAATCAATTAAATGCCGTAGTCAACAGGGCAGATACTGATGGCCAAATTAAAAAAAAACCACCATTCTTAGAGCTCAAACAAGGCAGAATGTGACTCGCAACGCTACTGCCTGCTCTGTGAATATTACTTGCGATAATGCATCGGTTATTAAAATGTATTTTTGAATAATGATTCTAAGCACATCAATTAAAAATTTATTAATTATTATTAAAAATGTGCACATTGTGTTCATTTTGTTCCGTTTATATGGGTGTTGTTTTTAAAATGTGCTTTCTTGGGCCAACTTGGCATTTTTAAATAAATATTTCTAAGTAAATATGGATCAGTTATTGAGTACTTAACATTATTTTAATTTCTTAATAATTATTTTTACAGAAAAGCATCAAGAGAACAATTTTTTTAATTTTAAATATGAATTTATTCAAGGGGTGTCTATATATATATATATATATTTGTAGATATTATTGTGCCGAAATATTATCGGGTTTTATCAATGCCTTGTTCTTGTTAGTCATTTCGTTTTCCGTTTTCTTCAATGCCCTTTCTCGTATTCACAAACCTCCCGAAATCAAGACAGATCGGTTAATGGTAGGTTTAGCCGTGTAGTTTGTATCTTTTTATTCTACTGGATTGTAATTCAACTTTGCAAGAAGTCTTGAATATGTGCTTAATTTTTAATTAGTTGGTGATTATATAGTATTCACTTTGATTATTTTTGTTTATTCGTGAAGCACATTAAACAATTGCCTTAGTTACATAGCTACGGTATAGTATGTTTTAAAATAGTTTATAAGCATTTTGGAAAACATGCCAATCCACTATGGAGATGAAAAACCATCATTCAAACCACGAAGATGAATATTTTCTTTTCATTGGTTTGCACAGTACTTCTGTACGCAACTGAAACGTGAACTTTTACAGGGTCAGAGATCAAGAAGCTTGACAAATTGGAAGCGAAATGTTTCAGATACATTTTGCATCCTTCGTATCAAGGGATTGCACGAGAAAGATCAGCAACTGCTAAATTCGAGATGACTTCCAATTTCACGAGCTTCTATCAGTGGTATCGCGACAACGAAGATTGTCCTGGTTTGGACACGTTCTTCTTAGAAATCTTGCTGTAATCTCACGTATCGTAATTCTGGTTTGTCCAAATGCTAAGTGGAATAAAAGGTGGTCAGAAACGTACTTGGACGGATACTGTTTGGGACAATCTTTACATCTTGGAAACAATAGCTAAGTCAATAGACTGACATATTCCTACTTGTCTCCAAAAACCGTGAACAATGGAAAGAGATTATTCGAGATGCTATGCAAACATGGAATTAATAAAGATGTGGCATTGCCACTAACTTTTATTGTTGTATAAGTATCCTGAGTGTATGCTTGCACTCATCTTTCCATGTTAGTTTGAGCTACAATAGATTTGTGGCGCATTGTTTCATTGGTAAGAACTCCTTTTTTAAATGTAGGTAAGGAAGTTGGTATGGTCCGACGAGCATTGCCACCAGTATATACAGTCCTAAAATTATGCACATTTGTGGGTTTTGCTTACTGTCATTTACTAAAGGCAACCGTTTAATAACTAGTAAAATATTTCAACCACTTCCAGATATTCGTAAGACACTTAACATTTATTGACCATGTATCTCTAACACAATAAAAGAAAGACGGTTAAAATGAATTCGCCATGTTTTACCGTAGATGGTCCACTCATCCAGCCAGAATAGCTATGGAAGCCCATCCATTATCTTGATGGAAAAGAAGACCAGGTGCCCAACCGAAAATTTGGACGGACATTGTAGCACACGAACTCAGTCCTTTTATTTATGCTAAGCCCCCCACCGTCCAAATGAATTATTTAAGTGGGCGTCCGTTTGTTTACCCCTATGCAGTCAACAGAGATAACGGGAGGAGTTTAATTGGGGATGTAATTGACAATTAAAGTCAGTATAACTTAAGTGTCGTTCATTAAGTGCACGTTGTGAAAGTTGATATTTTGGGGGTTGTTGGTAATTTGAACTACCCTGGGCGATAATAACCGTTGGGGAATGTTAATCCCCAATGATGATGATGATACATATTTGTAGGACTAACGAGTCTCGCTGTTTATCGTACGCAACTCCAAGATACTCAATTAGAATGTCCTGTTAAAAAGAATTAATACTATGACGAATACTGGTTGCGCTGACTTTAATGTTAAACCCTCTTCTTTCAAGGTCATTTCTGTGTTGGGCTTATTGGTCAACTTGGTCGGTGTGTTAGCTTTGGGCCATGCCCACAGCCACGGAGGCGGATCGAAGCCTTGCAGTTCGCATGGACACAGTCATGGAAGCAGTTCGCATGGACACAGCCACGGTTCGGGTCGCAAAGATTGTCACTCGCACAGCCACAATGATTTCGGTCATTCGCACGACGACCACGGACATCAGCATGGAGTCCATACGGGTGAAGATGCCAATTTGAGAGGTGGGTATTTGTCTGGCGAAACTATTGCCTGTTTTTCATAATTGTCGTTTCACGTTTTTGTTGACAACTCGTCGCCAGTTCAGGCTGAGAAAGGAGGAGGCTTTGAGCCCAAGGTTAGCAACATGGACTCTAAAAAAACACAGCAGGAGGACATCGTACCAATAAACAGGGAAAAAAAGCGACGACAGGGTTTAGTGAATCAATCCAACAATCTTGTTACGTCAAGCTCTTTAGAACTTAATGATTTTGAAAAATGCTGAAATTAAATTCTCTTATAAGTTGGTGATGTGGTCATCTCTTCATTATTTATGTATACGGTGTATTAGACAGTTTTTTTCCCAACGGCTCGATAAATAGAAGAATAGCGAAGTTTTTTTGGCTGGTAGACGGTATCATTATGACTGCGCCACTGTTTGTGTTTGACAAGGCCGCATATGTATGCTTTAAGATACCTTTTAAGTATCCTGTGCTACGACAACACCGATTTATGATCGATAAGTGATTTATTCGACAAATCATAGTGCAGTTGGATTGTGTGACAGACATCCAATGGACTGGATAACAAGCCTATTATTTCTCCATATATGTTGTGTGTAATAATTTGGAATATTTGATTTTGGTCTAAACCTTGGTCCCCAGTGGGTTGCCAACTCAAAGTATGCTGATAATAAGTAGCTCAGTCGAACGCTTATACACGGTTTCTGCTTGGTTAGTTCCTGCACCTTGATGTACCTAGTCCAAGAAGGTTGAACAGTTAGGAATTCATTCATTCATTCATTTTGGTTGGTGATCACGTGGCGTCACCTCTTCATTATTTCCCATATTTATACGCAGCAAACGATCGATTTCAATGGCTTGATAAGCGTAACACAAACGTGGAAGAATAACAAAGTTTCTTGGCTGGTAGACGGCATCCTTGTGACGTCGCCATTGTTCGGAAAGATTGACGAGGCCGCCTGATTTTTTGTAAGGTTTATCTCCCTTAGCCCAAGGGCTACATATAATATACGTATACATTTAGATACTTTTTAAGTATCCTGGGTGTATGTTCGCACCCACCCGCCGTAGCGGAAGCCCAGTTATACCGCTGTACACTCGGACCCTGCTGTTATTAGTCTAGATGCCTAGGGGCACCTAGTCCAGGATGCACCACATGGAGGACTAACAGTCAGGAATATCACCATTATTAGAAATTGAGACTTTATAAGCATTACTCAAATCCTCAGGATCATTAGCATCCCAAAAGCTTAGCAGAGCGTGGCTATGTTGTGTGTAATAATTTGGAATATTTGATTCTGGTCTAAACCTTGTCTTGTGTACTTGTCTGGTCCCCAGTGGGTTGCCGAGTCAAAGTATGCTGATAATAAGTAGCTCAGTCGAACGCTTACACACGGTTTCTGCTTGGTTCGTTCCTGTACCTTGATGTACCTAGTCCAAGAAGGTTGAACAATCAGGAATATCACCACCATTGACAATTGACATCTTACAAGCATTATTCAAATCCTCGTGGATCATTCAGTCTAAATGTATTCTATTAGACAGTTTTTCCCCGTTCAAGTTGCAACTATTCTTTTTTCTAGGCGTCTATTTGCATGTTTTGGCCGATACGTTGGGCAGCGTCAGCGTTATATTCAGTTCGTTTCTCGTTTCAACGTACGGCTGGAATATTGCCGATCCCATCTGTTCCATATTTATCGCTTTCGTCATTGGATATTCGGCCATACCCTTGCTAACCGACACGATGAGTTTGTTGACAATGAAGGTGCCAAATGATTCGCGGCTGGATGTACTGATGTCAAAAGTAATTTCTATTTTTATTTTCATCTCGATTCAATTCGTGTTGTACAATTCATTTTGGTTGGTGACATGGCCACCTTTTCATTATTTTCCATATTTAGACAGTAGAGCAAACGATCGATTTCGATGGCTTGATAAGGGTAACACAGACGTAGAAGAATGAAAATGTTTCTTGGCTGGTTGACGGCATCCTTGTGACGTCGCCACTGTTCGCTGAGATTGACGACGCTGCTTGATTTTTTGTTAGGGTTATCTCCTTTAGTCCAACGGTTACATGTGGTATACGTATACCTCAACATGCCTTTTAAGTACTTTGGGAATATGCTTTCACTCACTCGCCGAAGTGGAGGCTCGGTTGACCACCATTCACGTGGTTCCTGCTGTCATTAGTCTACATACCTGTCGGCACCTAGTCCACGATGTGGAAGAGGAACAGTCAGGAATATTGAAACTTTATTAGCATTACTCAAATCCTTGGGATTATTAACGTCCGAGGTATTATATTATGAGGTAATTAAAAGAATTGGTATGAGTTAAAAGTAAAAATAATAATTTTATTCTATTTTTGGTTTTGAACCAATTGATATTTTGTGGAAATGTTTTATTAGTTATTACAGTCGGTAATCCTATATTGACCTACGTTGATATTTAAGAATATTTAGCACTTTTTACTTATCTTAGGCATATGTACTACTTACTAATACATATTTTGGATAAAACTTTATCAAAAAATATATAAAATATTATTTGCAATATAACATTGACAATAATTCCTAATGCCTCCGTTTATTAAAACTTAAAAACAAACACATGTAATTTGTTACAAAAAAAGAATTTTATTGGCCAAAATACATTAATTGTTAAAGAAAAAGTTACAAACTTTGTAATGTTAATAATTTGAGTAACATTCACTTCTATTGATAACTTCTGCCAGCCGTTTTAGATCTGAGACTACCAATAAAATCCTTTGAAACTCGATTTTTTATAACATAAATGATATTCTTTATAAGTAACACGTTATTTTACAACTTGTTAACCTAACCTTTAAAAAACCTAGAACAGAATTAATAACGTTTAAATCCGGGCTGTACGAAGGTCGGGTTTTTGCAGTTTAAATAAATCAAACCTGTATTAAATGGTACGTTATTCTAAAAAGCACACTACTAATTCTAAAGTGTATTCTGGAGCATGATTTTCAACATGTTTTCACTGCCCTGAAACATCTAATTAAAATAACAACTGAAATAATTTATCAAGATTTTTTGGTAATTTTCTTACCATTTATATGGTTAGTATAAATCAATTTTGGTAATTTCAGACATTTATTACAACTATGTAGATAAGACATGTATATAACTTATTTTGCAAAATATCTGTAGTCTCTAACATGACTCTTAAATGTTGAATCCGAAATTCGTACAATTAGCACACACATTTTACAATTTGTCTTCTAAAATTAAAAAAAAGCAGTGAAAACTTGTTCAAATGATGCTCCAGGATACACTTGAGATTTACTGCTAGAATGAGTACTGTTGTATATTGTAATTACAATGTTCTATTGTAAAGGATATTATATATATATATATATATATATATATATATATATATATATATATATATAATAT